>VDFB02190023.1:0-168397 GCA_007258455.2 Sequoia sempervirens
TTGTTGTCTCAAGCATGGGAGATACCACTCTAGGGTTAGAAAGAACATAGAAATATTGTAAAACTTGAAAAGAGGGAGGATCATTAAGGATTCCCTCCTCAAACTCCCTAATTTTTTTAGATAAGGGATAAGGTTCATTCTTAACCAAAGTATTTTAGTATAATTAAGTGATAGTTAGGTTTCGCTCCAACCCACCAAGTTTTCTTAAGAGGAACCACCCATAATTTTCCTTGATCATCACCTCTTATCTTGAAATCCATTCTATTACACTAAGAGGCAAAGTGCACATAGGAAGGACATTTTTTCTATGTAAATTTTATTTTCTTATAATCCACTTATTGTCTCTATGATATATCCCCCATCTTAAGATATATTTATTCTTAGAGATACTTAGAAACATCCATCTCCACACACAACCATGCATAAGTTTTATAGATTTTTTTGGCAATCTAATCTACAAAACATACAAGCTTCACCAAGGCATTCTAAATTTTCAACAATCTTGAAATGAACCTCTAAAAATGTAGAAGCGGGTAGAGAATTATAACTTGAATAATGTTTGTAGAAGATAAATCACCAATGGTATTGAAGCAAGGATACTAATGTTTTATGCAAGGAAAATAATCCTTCAATAACCCCATACCAAAAATAGCCAATTTAGAGTTCAATGGGGACCCTTTTATGGAATCATAATAAGAAAGAGGTGACAATTTAGGAGTAGCATCTACAACCCTATAATGAGGAGACCATATCATAACATAAGGGTTTCCAAGAGTGGTAACTTGTAATGATGAGTCCACCTACTAATTAGTATTTATTAGACCAACAAAGCTTGCCCAATCTATTGAGATCCACAAATTTGAGAGCAAAAAAGGAGTTCAAGGATCCACCTAGGAAATTATTTTAAGATGAAACAATCCCCAAACCATGAGTAGAAGAAGGTTTGCACCATCAAGAAGACAAAGAAAAATAAATTTAAAGAATATTTCAAACTTTAAAAAAATTATTAGACATTTCATTAATTTACCTAGGTAACTTCTTAGGGAAATTATATTTTTCCTCCATATATTTTGTGAACTCATCCACAATTACACACCCTAGGATTTTATCTCAAGGATATACCTTTATTTTTTATTAGGTTTTTAGGGATCTAATATAACATTGAAATCAATTTTATCATTCACTTTTAGATTTCCTAGGTTTTGAATTTATTTCCGCTTCCATGTGCTTATTTATTTTATTAAAATTTTAGTACACATAGTTATATATATCTTTTCTCCCACACTTGGAAAATAAATCCTTATGGCTCCTTCTAGGTCACTTTCCTTGGCTGATATATGGGTGAAAGAATGGTATTGTAGAGCACTTTTGATCTATTTCCTACCATTTTTCTTATCAAATTCATATACTCCATCACCTTATTGACTACATGAATGAGAGATTGATGTTGGAATTTCCAATAACTTAGGGATAGTGGGTGATTTTATGGATTGAACGATTAAGAGAGGCTTAGAGATAGAAAATCACTTTCATCCAAACTAAATTTAGTAATTCTTCTACTATACTCAAATTTTTCACATCAGCATGCTTATATTTCATATTTTAATAATTTTTTCTTTTGTAATACATCACCCTTCCATCCTCAAGAAACTAGTGGTATTCTATGCAATGGATGAAAACATTTTGTTAATGGAGTTATTTATTTACCATATATTTACTTTCCCCTACTTTATTAAGTCTAGGTCAATACTCATCTTTTCATTTTGCACATTATTATTCTTTTCCATGAGTTCCATATTGATTATATGATGCGGAGCATTAACAACTACAATTTTTTGGAGCATTAATAGCTCCTTCCTTGACTTGGAATTGGTTGTAACAGATCATTCTTTTTGGTACTAATTCATACTATTTTTAGTTTTCAGTTTTTGAGTTTTTATGATTTTGTTGTTGACAGTTGATAGCTATCCCTTGTTTGTTTCTTTGTGGAGTTAGTTTTTAGGAGTCTTTTATTATTCAGGGAGTCTTAGAGAAGTTAGGGATTTTCAAAAAAAAAGAGTGGGAAACAATTTGATGAGGGATTACATGACTGAGTCTGGGGAAATGACTTAGGGTGTTGGTTTATTTTTCTGAGACACGGTTATGTTTTATGGTTTTAATTTTGGATGGAGTTGTTGCCAATAAAATAATATTGATTTATTCTCAGGATTCTTCCATTTTCTACTTCTATTTTGGTTCTGCTATTTTTGCTATTTCTAAGAATTTGTTGGTGTTAATCTTGGAGCTGCATCAATTTTGGTATCAGAGCAACTAAAACAAAAAAAAAACCTAGAAATGGCTCAAAGAGGAGCTCGCATGGCTTGGGGACGAAGGGGTAGGAGAAATGCTAGATTGAGAGGTGATGCAATCAATGAAGTGCTTAGACGGTTGCAGGCCCTTGAGGCTAGACTTCCTCATGAAGATTCTGAGGAAGAAAATGAGGTTCAAAGAGGACAGGGAGCAGAAATAAACCCAATGGAAAGACTTATTGAGGCTATCAGCAAGCAAGGAACTAGAGTCAAGGTTGAAGTCCCAGATTTTAAAGGTGATCTAAATCCTAAAGTGTTCTTGGATTGGATTCAAGATTTAGAAAAATATTATGACATGGAAGGAATTGAAGAAGATGACCCACGTAGGGTCAAAGTTGCAGCATCTAGGATGAAATCTCATGCAGCCTTATGGTGGGAGAATCTCCAACATGCTAGGAGAACTTGGGGAAGGAGAAAATCAGGTTGTGGCCAAAAATGTTAAAACATTTAAAGGCTAAGTTCTTACCTTCTGATTATCAGTAGAAGCTTTTTAGAGAATTTCAGAACTTAAGACAGAAGGAGTTGTCCATATCTGCCTACACTGAAGAATTCATGAAGTTACAAATCAGGACTAATCTACAAGAAGATGATGAGCATACTGTGGCTAGATATGTTAATGGACTAAGATTTCAGCTCCAAAATGAGCTTGCTCTACTCAAAATAAACATTGTGGATGAAGCATATCAACTAGCCTTGAAGGTTGGGGAGAAATTGAATAGAGTTAGCAGAGTGGGCAACAAAAGAGGCGGGAGTAGTTCAAATAGAGGAAGAGGGGGCTCTTCCAAATCAATTACTAAAGAAGAGACCATGATTAATGAGAAGCCAAATTTCCAAGGAAGGGGTAGTTTTAGAGGTAGAGGAAGAGGACAACCATTCCTGGGAGGTTGGAAACCTTTGAGGTGCTATATTTGTAGTGAAGCTCATAGAGCTGTAGATTGCCCTCAAAACCCCAAAAGAGCTATGATGACTCAAGAAGAAGGAGAAGAGCCCATAGTAGAAGAAGTGGAAGCAGAGACATGAGAGATTTTGATGTTGAGAAGGACCATGGTAGCTGGGGACAAAGAAAACACCCAAGCTGATTGGAGGAGAAATACTGTATTTCGAACACAATGCAAGTGCAAAGATAAAGTGTGCAAGGTGATTGTTGATGGAGCGTCTACGGATAACTTGGTAAGTATAGAAATGGTACAAAAATTAAATATTTCTTGCATGACCAAACCAATTCCTTATAAAATTTCATGGCTAAAGAAGGATCATAGTGTGCTTGTGAACCAGTCTTGCTTAGTTGAATTCAAAATTGGCCCATACGAAGATAAGGTGTTGTGTGATGTAGTGCCAATGGATGCTTGTCACTTGTTATTAGGGAGGCCTTGGCTATATGATAGAGATGTAATCGATCGTGGTAGAGAAAATACTTATGAGATACAACATGGGGGAAAACTCCATATTTTGAAGCCTTTTAAGGAAGAAGGATCAGCAAAAATAACAACTTTGTCACTATCTACAATAGGGTGGAAAGAGTTTTTAAGAGAGTCTAAGGGAGTGATATGTTATCTATTGTACCCACAGAGCAAGGAGAAATCAGATCAACAAATAATTCCTTTGGAAGTACAAGAATTGTTGTAATAATATTCAGACTTGATGCCAAGTGACCTACCAGCTGGTTTGCCTCCCTTTAGAGGCATTACTCACCAAATTGATCTAATTCTTGGTGCTAAACTTCCAAATCAAGCAACTTATAGAATGACTCCTCTAGAGAATGAGGAAATGAGAAGACAAATCACTGAATTAATGGAGAAAAGATTCATGAGAGAAATTATGAGTCCTTGTGCCACTCCTGCTCTACTCTCCCCTAAGAAGGGAGGGAAGTGGAGACTTTGTATGGATTCTCGAGCCATTAACAAGATCACTATGAAGTATCATTATCCATTACCTAGAATGGATGACTTACTAGATTGTTTGTTAGGTGCTAAGATCTTCTCCAAAATTGACCTCAGAAGTGGTTATCATCAAATTTAGATTCGGGAAGGTGATGAGTGGAAGACAGCTTTTAAAACCCAAGATGGGTTATTTGAGTGGGTGGTGATGCAATTTGGACTATCCAATGCGTCAACTACCTTCATGTGAACAATGAATCAAGTATTTAGATCGCATATTGGGAAATTTGTGATAGTTTATTTTGATGATATATTAATCTTTAGGAAATCCTTTAGGGAGCATGTAGAACATTTGAGGATAGTACTTGACATACTTAGAACGTAAAGGTTATTTATCAATAATGAAAAGAGTGAATTTTGCAAAGACAAGTTGGTATTTTTGGGCAATGTTATTTCATCAGATGGCTTGAGAATGGATCCAGAAAAGGTCAAGGCTAATCTTGAGTGGCCTACTCCTCAAAGCATTACTGAGGTGAGAAGATTCTATAGTTTGGTGAATTTTTATAAGAGATTCATCAAGAATTTTAGTGGAGTAAGTGCAGCATTGATAGATTACACAAAAGGGAAGGCTTTTTCTTGGACAAAGGCAGCTGATCTTAGTTTTGAATAGCTCAAAAAGAAAGTAACAGAAGCACCTATTCTTTCCATACCTAATTTTGAGAAGCTTTTTATAGTTGAATGTGATGTTTTAGGGGTAGCTATTGGAGGAGTGTTAAGTCAAGAGGGGAAACCAGTTGCCTTATTCAGTGAGAAATTAAATGAAGCTAAAAATAGGTACACCACTTATGATAAAGAATTATATATTGTGGTACAAGCATTAAAATATTGGAGGCACTATCTCTTACATAAGGAGTTCATTTTGATGACTGACAATCAAGCTTTGAAGTATATAAATTCACAAGGTAATTTGTCCTATAAACATGCTAAATGGGCTTCCTTTTTGCAAGCTTATACTTTTGTTGTACAACATAGGAGTGGTAAGAGCAATGTAGTGGTTGATGCTTTGAGTAGAAGGCACCATTTATTAGTTTTAATGAGTCATGGATTGGTTGGCTTTGAAGAGATGAAAGGTGAATATGCCAAAGACCCCTATTTTGGTAGCATTTGGATAGCTCTAAACAGTCCAAACTATACCAATATGCATTCATTTGAAGACTAGATATTGTTAGATGGTTTCTTGTTTAAGGGGTCTCAACTTTGCATTCCCCTTGGATCACAAAGAGAAAAACTAATAAGGGAGTTGCACTCAAATGGTTTGGGTGGACATTTTGGAAGAGATAAGACCTTTGGACTAGTAAGCGAGAAGTTCTTTTGGCCTAATATGAGGAGAGATGTGAACAAGTTTCTTGCTGCTTGTAGAGTGTGTCAAACAACAAAGGGGGGAAGTCAAAATACTGGTTTATACATGCCCTTACCTGTGTCGAAGGAACCATGGGTTGATATCTCTATGGATTTTGTTTTGGGGCTTCCAAGAACCCAAAGAGGCAATGATTTAGTGTTTGTAGTGGTGGACCGTTTTTCCAAAATGGCCCATTTCATACCCTGTAAGAAGACAAATGATGCAAGTCAAGTGGCACACTTATTTTTCAGGGAAGTTGTGAGATTGCATGGTGTTCCAAAAACAATAACAAGTGATAGGGATGTCAAGTTCTTAAGTCACTTTTGGAGAATCTTATGGAAAAAGTTGGATAGCAGGTTGCAATTCAGTTCAGCATATCATCCTCAAACTGATGGTCAAACAGAGGTAGTGAATAGGAGCTTGGGCAATCTATTGAGGTGTTTAGTTGGAGACAATCCCCGACAATGGGATTTGGTGTTACCTCAAGCAGAGTTTGCCTATAATTCCAGCATAAATAGATCAACTGGTAAGTCTGCTTTTCAAATTGTATATGGAGTGAATCCTAAAGGAGTCATGGATTTAGTTGACTTGCCAGTAAGTACACATAGCAGCCATGAAGCTACAAACTTTTTAGAAAACATTCGTGAGATACATCGGTAGGTCAGGCTCGAATTGCAGTCCATGAATGAACAATATAAGAAGAAGGCTGACTTGCATCGAAGAAGTAAGGTCTTTCAAGAAGGAGAGTTGGTCATGGTACACCTACGCAAAGAAAGGTATCCACAAGGTGCCTACAACAAGTTGAAGCCAAAGAAAATTGGGCCTTGTAGAATCATGAAGAAGATAAATGACAATGCTTATCAAATTGCATTGCCGGAAGATTTAGACATTAGTAGAATTCCAGGACTCAAATTGGAATTATGAATGAACAATGTAAGAGAAGGTTGGTTTTCATCGAAGGAGGTAGGTCTTTCAAGAAGGAGAGTTGGTCATGGTACACCTATGCAAAGAGAGGTATCCACAAGGTTCCTACAACAAGTTGAAGCCAAAGAAAATTGGGCCCTGTAGAATCATGAAGAAGATAAATGACAATGCTTATCAAATTGAATTGCTAGAAGATTTAGACGTGGTAGGTGGAGACTCAGGAAGTACAGTCATGAATGAACAATGTAAGAAGAAGGGTTGGTTTTCATCGAAGTACGGTCTTTCAAGAAGGAGAGTTGGTCATGGTACACCTAAGCAAAGAGAGGTATCCACAAGGTTCCTACAACAAGTTGAAGCCAAAGAAAATTAGGCCATGTAGAATCATGAAGAAGATAAATGACAATACTTATCAAATTGAATTGCCAGAAGATTTAGACATTAGTCCCATCTTTAATGTTGCCGACCTTCATTCATACTCAGTTGAAACTGGTGACGAACAGGTAGAAGATGAGAAAAATGAGATAGATGATGACAATTGGGTTAAGCATTTTCCAAGGAAGACAAGGCAACAGATTGAACGGGTACTAGATACCAAATTGATGGCTACTTGATCCAGTTCTTATAAGTTGCATTTTGTTAAGTGGGAGGGCTTTCCTGATTCTTACAAATCTTGGATTTTAGAAGCTAACTTACTAAAGTATAGAAAAACTTTTCCACCTCATGCACTAGAACCAAAATAGACAAGAGACCCAATCTTCTTTTAGAGTAGGGCAGGATGATGTGGAGCATTAATAGCTACAAGTTTGTGGAGCATTAACAGCTCCTTCCTTGACTTGGAATTGGTTGTAACCGATCAGTCTTTTTGGGAATGATTCATACTATTTTTAGTCTATTTTTGAGTTTTTATGATTTTTCTATTGGTAGTTGATAGCTGTCCCTTGTTTGTTTCTTTGTGGAGTTAGTTTTTAGGAGTCTTTTATTATTCAGGGAGTCTTAGAGAAGTTAGGGAGTTATGAGAAAAAAATGAGTGAGAAATAATTTGATGAGGGGTTACATGACTAAGTCTAGGGGGAAGAGTCGGGGTGTTGGTTTATTTTTCTGAGAGACTGCTATGTTTTATGGTTTTAATCTTGGATGAAGCTGTTGCCAATAAAATAATATTGAATTATTCTTAGGATTCTTCCATTTCTGCACCCCAGTTACGCTATTTTTGTTATTTCCTACTTGCGGTGGTAATCTTGGGCTGCACATCATTATGCTTTAATAAGCTAGTTGAGCATAACATGTTTACATGTGTATACACCTTATCAAAAATTCATCATGTGATAGTAATGTGTATCTATGACTATGTTGATGACCATACACCTGTTCTATAAAACATGGCATTGTCAAACCTTATGATGTTTTTTCTTTCATATTGTGATAGATCACAATATGCATTATCAAGAACAAAATTTATCATTTATTAAATACTATACTGGAACTGTTTATTCATACTTTTTATAACGCTATAATTATACCACATAGAATCTATTTGGCACTGCGACAGGAGAAAGAGTATCCCAATGGCAGAACACATAATGTGCATGTAACCTAATAATACCCATTAGTAGACTCTCTCTTTGGCATTTTAATATATTCTTTCAATATAAATGAGACATCCTTGGGAATAACAAATATTTGCATTAAGTGAAAAGATCAAGTTATTATCTTGCATTTTGGAATTATTATTGGCATAACAGAAATTTAAAGAAACTTTGTTTCGACTAAAATTAATTTTTGAGTCAAAAATATGTTCTGGCTTCATTCAATTCACATTCAATTGAATAAGACTTCTAAGCACTGTCAAAGAGTACCCACTGTATAACCAACATGTGTTGGTTCAAATTGTAAAATTAGAGTATTTGAGTTTTTTACCATGCATTTTAGCTTGTGTACCTGCAACTACTAATGTAAATAATATATTTTAAAACATAGCAAAAACTCTCTTTACTGTAGAACACCAAAATGCAAAATACTTTTGCAATGTTTTTCTAATTTTGTATCAATGTTAATGTAGATGTGGCATCAAAGATCTTGAAAATTTGGGAATTGGGTTTCAATCTTAAAATGGAAAGCTCCAACATGGTTGTGTGAGTAAAATATGTGTAAATGAATAACAAACACAATCAATAAGACATTATATTAATAGATTTAAACAACAATTAATCTAATAGAAGCAAGAAATCTATTGAAAGAGTCACATTGCTCTCTATCTCCAAAGATTTATTAAATCACAGGGCTCTTATATTTTGTAAGCACTGTGACTGTTAAAATGACAATCTAGAGAATGAGAATGATAAGCTATATGATTCCTAAATGATATGCAAGCTATATGATTTAAAAGCTATGATATTGATTGTTGATAATGAAAGCTATATGTTGTGATATGATAATGGAAGCTATATGATGTGATCTATAATGAAAGACATGATTCTAAACTAAATGATTGAGATGATTCTAAATTGATAAATGCCAAATTGCTCAAAAGTTGTAAAATGTATTTCTATAGAGTAAGTTTGCACAAAGTTGTGATCCATTTCCTATAGAAAGAGGTTGTATTTATAGACTCCCGGTAGCACATTTGTGAAGGGGTAGCAAAGAAAAGGTCTGGATTTGATCTGAAAGATTGAATGGTGAAGGATGAAGAAGCCTAAGATGATTATGGAGATTGTTCATCCCCACAAAAACACTCAGCTAGAAGATAGGAAGAATCAATGGAAGAAGATGAAGAAGTTTTCCTACAAATTTGTCTCCAATTTGTCTCCAAATTTACCTGTGAAGGTTGAGTTGAATTAATTAGATATCAAATATCTAATTTGGTGGGTGTATATGATTAGCTATAGAAACATGCCTTTATTTGAATATTTTGATATATTCAATTTAGTAAAAGAGGATATTTAATTTAATAGAACAAACTATAGTAAGTTGTTTATTAAATTAAGATGGAAGAAATGGATAATTAAATCAAACAAAGTATGAAACTTTTTTATTTAATTTAGATAGAATGATGTTATTAAGATAGATTAAATAGGAGAATTTGATAATTAAATAAAACAAAGTATTAAATTTTTTTATGTAATTTAGATGAAATAATAGAAGAATTAGATGATTAAATAAATTAAAGTATTAAATTTGTTTATTTAATTAAGGGGAAATTAATATGATAAAGATAGAAGAATTTAAACGTGAACTATATAATGTTTTCTATTGTAATAATTAGATGAATTAAAAGATTCAAGTAATGCGTAAAATGTGTTATTAAATTAGATTTATCCCTTATTTTAGGTGTATACTCAATGCCCTCTTCAGAAGTGATGTGTTTTTATGCATTGCTAGGAAAGATACATTATTCTTTGCGGGTATTGGTGAAAAATTAGTATGCCCCAGATGTTGATTTTGAAGTGATGATGGATATATTCCCCCTTAGGAGACAAATTGATGAATTTTTGGATTTTTTTGGAATTTTTCAAATTTTTATGATTTTTATGATTTTATGATGATTCAACGATTTATCTCCTGATAAAGAATATTGATTCCTCCAGATGATTAAATGTTTCCCTGCTTTTCCTCCTTGTGCTTGATGTTTTTTTATCATGTCAGCCTTTGATGATCCTAATAGATTAGAAGATTATTAATCTCATGATAGGTGAGATTCAATGATTGATTGATTGATTGACCTCATGATAGGCGAGGATCAATGATAGATTGATGATTGACCTCATGATAGGCGAGGATCAATGATAGATTGATGCTTGATTGACCTCATGATAGGTGAGGATCAATGATAGATTGATGTTTTATTGACCTCATGATAGGAGAGGATCAATGATAGTCACTCACAAGATTTGATCAAAGTCTCACCAGAGCCAATTAAATTGATAGGTTGATTGATTGTTGATTGATTCATAATATTGTTAATTTGTGATATATTATGATCATAGGAGGATGTTAGAGTTCTTCCCAAAGACGTGGGACATGATTTCACATCTAGGGCAGGCCAATATGGATATCATTAGTTGATGTGGTTTATCAGCTTTGATTGATATACCCTAGTATAGGATTGATTAATGTATTAAAACTTGATGATGTACACTTATTCAATCAGAGATTTTATGATTGCTCTATCATGTTATTGATTCACCAGCCTTGGAAAATGTATAATGCAGATGTAAAACTAATATGAATGCAATTTAATTTAACCATGAAAATCTACATATGCAAACATTGTCATCTTAATAGTCTATTTATCATGATTTTTATCATCATTGAGCCTTTAAAATGTTAAAAGTGAATACAAGCATCAATGGTATGAGTTACACCATGATGACCTGAGTACTACTTTCATGATTTTTGATATTGCAAGTGAACACAAGAATCTAGGTATAATTAAACTAAGATGATCTAACCATTTCTTGCATAAACAAACAAGAATCAATCATTTTTCTATGTGAATTCATAATGTCATTAGCGATACTTGGTAGAGAACATATCATGACAATTCACACAATAATAATGATCAACTCACAGGCAACAAACAAAGAAAATACCATTTGCCTTCCTAGCTTCTCTAGTTCAATACATCATCGAGTTTCTCCAAAGAAATGATAACAAAAATCAAAGTACAAAATTTGAACGTCAAGCTAAAGTGATAAAATCATTATTCAAAAGAATATCATCAATCTAAAGTTGTTTCGATTGATTTGATTTCAGTTGTTTGATATGGATGGTTGATTTTCTAAAATGTTTTGATGTTTGATGTATGTTCAATGTTGAGTTTCATTGTGATCATTGTGTTTGTTGTGTTGTCATATTGTTGTTTTCCTATTTGTTTAAGCTCAAGTTTATTTCCCCCAATGAGTTCAGGATTTTTCCCCCAAGCTAGGCTAAGACACAACCACATTCCAGGATATGTTCATGAGATCCTCCTATCAAATGATAAATAGAAATGAAAGTGAAAATAAACGACCAAGAAATGTCCCCAATAGATGGAAAGGCTAGTTTAAATCACAAGTAGCGCCTATTCCCATGTTTTCATTGTGTTTTTATTGCACTTTTTCATACTTTATGATTTTTTTGTATTTTTTTTATGTTTCTCTTTTCTAATTTTTTTTTGTATTTTTTTGTCACCATGATGCCTATTTGCTAGGTTTTCATCAAGGTGGCCATTTTTCCATGCACTAGATGATTCAGGTATAGAATTTCCTAAGATGGAGATTGTTGATAGGTTCATTGAACAAATCCTCTTTAGGTGTAGATAGTCGATAGGCTCCAAATCCATAGACTGATATGATAACAAAGGGACCTAGCTAGTTAGGTTCAAACTTCCCTTTCCTTTCTCTGTCTTGTTGATTATGAGGGTTTTCCTTTAGGACCAAGTCACCAACCTAAAATACTCTAGGTTTTACCCTATGATTGTAGCTTTTGGACATCCTTTGTTGATATTCCTTCAAATGGTTCATAGCTTGTTGACGACATTCATCTAGTAGTTCTAGTTCTTGAAGTCTAGACACTCTATAATCCTCATCTAAAATAATTCCCTTTATTGACACATGAAGTGATGGTATCTCAACCTCAATAGGTAGTATGGCATCTGATCCATATACCAAGGCATATGGTGTAGCTCTTGTAGGTGTTCTACTATTGGTTCAGTATGCCCAGAGAGCAGGATTTAATTGAATGTACCAATCATGTCCAACATCGTTGATAGTCTTCTTCAAGATTTTCAGAATAGTTTTGTTTGAGGCCTCTTCTTGGTCATTTCCTTGACGATAGTAGGGTGTTGAAAAATGATGTTGGATATGAAACCTCTCACACAGTTCCTAAACATCCTGATTATTAAAAGGTCTACCATTATGTGTGACAATGGACTATGGAATGTCATACCGATAGATTGTTGAGATTATGGATGCACAGTCCCTAAAGCTCTGAAGCCTTCAATGGAGGACCCTTTCCAGGAAAGATAATCAACCACAAAAAAAGTGTTCGAACTTAGGCATGTACAATGGAGATTCTATATTGGTCTACATTATGAGATGAGATTATTACAAATGTACAAAATGTCTGAATATATAGGCATGAGTGAGATACAAGATGCAAAATAATTTTGCCATGTGTCATGATCTAACAACATGTGACAATATGAACCCTAACTAACTAGGGAATTATTAAATGTTGAGATAAGTTCTACAAGGGCAACTGATCTTCTAGAAGGAATCTTATACCTACAAACAAGGAAGGGGACATTACCCCATTAGTAAATGATTTATTAAAATGCAACCTAGGACTAAATAATATATGACCTAAGTTAACTTATGCTAGTGTAATAATTAATTTAATTACACAAACACCCCCCCATAAGTTCAACTTAGGGAGGAAAATGCAATGATTATGAAAAGATGATCGATGATGGGTCTCAGCTATGAGGCCATGTTAGGTACCCATGTACATGAAGATGTAGAAAATCTCCCACAACCAGGAGAAAAGGAAGCTGAATGGAAAAAAACCCTCTCAAAAGGTAGAAATATGAAAAAAAAAAGTGAAGAGATAGGATGGAAGGATGAGGGCTTAAATACTAATTCTGACATTTACATGCATGAATTACATTATAATATCCCCATAGGAGAGGGAAAAATAAGAGACTATATATGCCCCAGAGAAGATGATATCACTTACCAAAATGGTAAGTGTCACGAGAAGACACTTATGATCAATAATAGAAAAAACAACTTGTCTCCCTTATGGAAGAAACCGAAACCAACAGAAGTTTAAGAACTTCCATTCGGATAGTAATTGAAGGAAAGGATGAGGGTAGATGATGATGTCTAAGATTCACAAATGTCTCATTTCCCTGATGATGAGTGCATAGTCCCTAAACAACAAACCAGAGGGATGATGTAAGCCCCTAGGATGAGAAGATCTCATGACAAACTAAGCAGGACAAAGACACACAAGTGTTGAAAATAGTTTGATGAAGCTCGATCATCAATTCAACTAGTTTGTGAAAAAGATATCCTAGGTTGGTGTTTAGAAGAGAGAAACGTGCACTCACTTTGGAACCCACATTGGGCCGTATTTGGTGTGAGAAGGCCCAAATATACTCGGAATGAGAAAACCCCAAAAAAGAAAAAGTAAAAGTATACATTAGTTGGTATGCACTCACAAAAAAAAAAAAAAGTGGCTATGGGGAAAAGTCATGCTGCTAGTTGGGCCTCCCGCTCAACCGTGCCAAAGTTATACTTGTTCGATAACTTTAAAAGGTGCCACAAAGCCAAATAAAATGCAACTATTGGTTTAGGTTCCATAAGACAAGAAATGGGATGAAACTTACAGGGCATGCAAAATTGTGATACAAGGTGGCAAAACAAATAAAACTGACTCCATGACATGCAAGTTGTGTTATGCAAGGTGGCCTAAATGAGAATGTTGTGTAAAAATGCATGTGTAATGTTCAAAGGAGTCTTGTTAGGTTGTAAAAGGTCAGATCACTTAGGGAACATTGTTTCCTAATGTCTTAAAAGAGGACCAATCAAAGAATAGTATGTTCACAACTTAGGGGATGTAGTGTATTGCATCAAACCACCAAGAGGAATGCAATATGCTAAGAAAGATCACACTTATGAAATACATCACACCCAATGTCATCCACAAAGTGGCAAACACATCACACAAATGACAAAGCTTCGCTAAGAATGAAAATGAAATAATGGTAATGTATTCCCCCACTTTAAAGGAATTGCTACACATTGTTCTATGAGCAATTAATTTAAAGTAGAGAAGAAAATAAAATGCAAAAAGGAAAAAAAGACGTGAGAGCCAACTTGGAAAGATCTATGCCAAGTCATATGTTTTGAAGTTAAGTTGTGTCATGTCAAGGAAAAAGAAAGGAAGGAAGTTTCCCCCCAGAAGAGAAAGTACACCAAATACATAAGGGATCTATGGATTTGGGGTCAATATGTTTGTTGTTGCAATATTCTGATTTAAAGAGCTTAGAACTAACATCATTCACGAAGCTACATAGAGCTGGAAGAATAAAGAGGAAGTGAAAGAAAATAAGCACAATATGTTTTGAGTCAACATGGAAGAGACAACTAGGTCTTGATGCTTTGCATTGTCCAAAGGAAAACACAAGTGAAAAGAAAAAAAAAGGAAAAGTGAAAAACTTTGGGTCAACACGAAGGAGACATTTCGGTCTCAATGCCTTACATCATCCCCAAAGGAAAACACAAGAAAAGACAAAGTAAAAATGGAAAAAAAGGAAGGAGGTTTTTTTGGGTCAACATGGAAGAGAAAAAAGGTGTCTCAACACTTTGTGTCATCCCCAAAAGGAAAACACAAAACCAAAATGAAAAAGACAAGGACCATTTGGGTCAACATGGAAGATACTTAGGGCATCTCTACGCTTTGCGTCATCCCCAAAGGAAAATACAAAACAAAAGCGAAAAGTAAAAGGGGTGACAAATAGAAGAAAAGAGATACACATAGAAGAAGTGTACAAAGAGAAGGAAATATCAAACACATGATACAGGGGAATACAATACGCACATGGAAAGAAAAAGGAAAATTTTAAATGACAAGCAATTCAAAATGTAAGTCAACCATTAACTAAGTTATTGTTTTCTTAGTCTTGGATGAACAAGCGGAAAAAGGAATAACAAGGTTAAGAGACAAAGAAATGCATTACAAGGACAAGGCTAGCAATGTCTTGCCTCCCATAAAGTGTAAAAGCAAGAATGAACTAAGATGACTGATGGGAAAGAACCATGCAATAGTGAGAATGGGAAATTCTACAACTAAAGCATGAAAGGATAATAGGGTTTTAAGGGATGAGGGGAAAATAGTTAGTTTCCATGAAGTGATACTTTTTCAGTATTTCATTCAAAGTCTAACAATCTTCAGTTCTATGTCCAAGAATACGATGATATTTGCAATATGGTATGTTGGAGTCATGATGGCGAATAACCAACCTATTTGAAGGTGGTAGAAGGATAATACCTTTGTTTAAAAGTAATTGAAGTCTTTGTTCACATTCACGTGGAGGATGTGTAGAAAACTTTATTTTCTTCATTTTGTATGGTCATTTACATTTACTAGGTTCTCCTTTTTCATGAGCAAAATCAAGACTAGAATCCATAGAGATCCTAACATCATTTTTATTAGAAGGAGAGAATGGTTGTTCGCGTGGAAGGAGAATGTTTAGATTAGGAGGAGGATTTAAGATGACCTTGCCAACATCCAGAAGTCTCCTAGGTTGAAGAGAATATTTGTCAGGATGAGAAGGATCTTGATATCCTAATCCTATTGTATGTGCAACAGTTGGTTGTTTTTCAAAGAGTTGATGGATGTCATGTTCATGTTTTATGTCACAACCTTGTTTACTTAATATACTAAATCCTCTACCATATATTTCTTCAAGGTTGATAGGATTGTTTGCAACTTTGTGCTCATAAAATGGTTGGGATAGTGGTGGTTGAGAGGAACTAGGTTCACTTGAGGGAGGAACCATAGGTCCTCTATTGATTTTGGGATGTAAATAAGCAAAGTGATCAGTTGGTGCAACATTGGGAAGGTCTTGTGATCTCATAGAGTGGTAAAAGGTTGCATTTGCTTCTGAGTTGTCTAGGAAATTATTATAGAACTTGTCCATGCTAACATCATCTTCTCCAATGATGTCTACTTCATGAGGAGGACAATCATGAGGAGTTAAAGGAGCATGAGATTGTACAATTTCATTAAGGTCATGGAAAAAGGTACAACTGGACATGTCTACCAATGATTTCAGCGAATCCCAAAACTTATTGAAAGAAAATGTCATGATGCCAATGAACTAAGATGCAATAAATGAAGAAAAAAAAAAGAATTTGTTATTGGAAATAGAATGCAAAAGGGGGAAATAGGAATGCAGAAAAATGCTAGAAGCAATGCAAGATTACTGTCTAAAATGTGCAAAGGGACTAATTCACCTTAGGTGACAAATGAGTCCCAGGATGTAATTTTTTTGTATTTTTCATAATTTTAATATTAAATGCTTTTCAAAATGAAAAGATAGGAATAGAATGCAGAATTTTAGTTTTTTTTTTAAATGAATTTGAATGCAAGAATGAAAACTAAATGTGTTTTTCACTAATGCAAAATGAAAGATCCTAGAATGCAATAACCAATCGAATTTCCTAATTGAATGTTAATACAAATGTAAACTAGGATGCAACATATGAATTCAATTAAAGTTTAAAAATGTTCAAGAGTCGAGTTCACTAGAATGAAAAGTAGATTTTAGGACCCAATGAACTCTCTAACTCTTATAGGGTTTTTCACCTAAAAGGAGAGATATTAGATCCTAAAATGCTTATGTATCATTCAAATTAGGGAGTATTCAATGTAATATGATGTAAATGAACTATAATAAATGCAATTGATTGATTAAAATTATCTAGAATGAATGCAAAAATGCAATTTATTCTATGTTTGAAAACACACGGTGATATGCAAACTATTATGAAAGATGAAGAAATTGAAAGAAATGTGCATAACAGAGGGTATAGGGTCAAATCTGAGTGCACCTGGATGATGTGTGACCTTTTTGGAATTTCTATAATGTTGATGAATTTTTTTTATTTTTCATAGTGGGACTTATTCGCCAAGGGTGGCGAATCAGTCCTCCTACTATTGAAAAAATGTTAGGAACAAATTTCTAATAGCCAAGAGTTGATTTCTTATCAAATACATATTTTCATATCTTATGTGGGACTCATTTTCCAAGGGTGGTGAATCAATCCTCCCCAAGATTTTTGAAAATTCAAAGGTCATCACTGCTACTCAAGATCCTACAAAGTCTGAATATTAGGTTGTCAAGGTCAACTCTATAGAAAATGGGTTGAAAGTCACTCAAATTTTTTGAATAGATGATGGATTGATTTGAAGAGCCTATTTGACTTGAAATCCACTTTTCAACACCTTTAAACATGTCAAATTTGCAAAACAAAGGTTGCAAAGACACATGCAAAGGGGAAAAATGTTGGGGGGTTAGTGAATAAGGGTTTGCCTTGGTCAAACCCCACTTTGGTAATCAAACCAATAGAAATGAATGAAATGAAAAGGATATGATAAATGAATAACATGAAAGTATTACAAACTTACCACATCCTTGAATGTGCAAATCTGAAGTAATGTCAATGGCTACTCCAAGGTGCTTGAAAGTGCTTGAGTTGATGATGCAAGATGCTCGAGTGCTTGAAAATTTCTTGAATATGCTAGGATAGTGAATAATTGAATGAGGAGATGCAAAATGAGGTTAGAATCACATATTTATACAAATCTTGTGCCTTAGTATCTGTTCATACCTCATCATAGGCACACATGAACTGAATTTGAGTAAAATCCCGAAAGAAAATTTGAAATATTTTGAATTTGGGGCCAAGGGGGACTCATTCACCACCCTTGGAGAATGAGTCCCACCTAGGATCCAAAACCATGTGTCAAAAAAATGTTATGTTTAATGTTGTTTGTCAGGATAGGACCCAAAAATACACTTAATATAAGCATATGAGGGTGTCAGAGTCTTGCAGATAACAGAGATAAACAACAAACACATGAACACATGAATTGCATAATATTGACCTATATTGAAAGACAGCCAAGGGTTTCCTTATAAAGGAGAAATATCCAAGAGCTGGAAAAAATATCAAGAGGGAAAAATATAAAATTAATATCTATAAAATATCTAGTCTATGTCAATGATTCATGCATCAATGAATACCTAAGTAGGCTTAGGTCAGCCAGTGTGTAGGAAAACATTAAATATAAACATTGAAACCCCCCCTTAAGCATAACTTAGGTGGGCATGGATAAAATGGGTCCCGACTACTAGCCTGGTTAGGTACTCATGCACAAAGGTAATCTCTCTAAGAAACAGAGCAAGATAGAAAACCCAATGGGAAAAAACTATCCTCAAAAAAGAGAGAGAAGTGGAGAAGACTAGAAGGCACCCCCCAAGGATGATGATGATGCTGATATAGACCGCACACCAAGAAGAGCTCGTAGATGAATGAACTTGCTCTCAGTGAAGGGTTTGGTGAAGATGTCAGCAACCTACTCTGAAGATTGGCAAAAAAATAAGTCGATGATCTAACCATGAATCAACTCTCGAATGTAATGCATATGAATCTCTATATGTTTGGTTCGCTGATGCTGAACCGGATTCCTACATATCTAAATAGTACTTTGGTTATCACAATAGATGACTATAGGTTGCCTGAAAGGAGTACCAAACTCAGAAAGAATGCCTTGAAGCCATATAGCCTCAGTAGCGGAGTTAATAGCTCCCCTGAATTCTGCCTCTATGGATGATAGAGCAATAGCATTTTGTTTCTTGCTAGACCAACTGATAGGACCTGAACCAAGTGAAAAGATTTAACCGGAAGTGGACTTACGATGCTCAGAATCACCAACCCAATCTGAATCTGTATAACCAACCAAGTCAAGTGATGAACCAACTCTGTAGTGAATCCCAAACCCAAGAGCACCTTGAAGATAGTGAAGAATCCTCTTTGCTGCTTTCCAATGCAGATCATGAGGTTCCTGCATGAATCTCAAAACTATGCCTACTGCATAGGAAATGTCTGGCCTGGTATGAGTCAAGTATATAAGACTACCAACAAGTTGTCGATACAATGTAGCATCAACCAATGGTGTAGTATAGGAAGTCTTGAGCTTGACTTCAGAAAGAAAGGGAGTCTGAGATGGTTTGCAAGTAGTCATATGAAATCGTGCAAGGAGATCAAGAGTATACTTGGGTTGTGCAAGAGTAATCCCTGAAGCTGACTGTGAAATCTCAATTCCAAGGAAGTAGTGTAATAAACCCAAGTTTGTCATGTCAAATCTATCCTGAAGTGATGTCTTAACTGCTGAAATGGTAGATGAAGTACTCCCAGTAATCAAAAGATCATCAACATATAGAACCAGTATCAAAAGTGAATCATCCTGCCGTAGTAGATACACATTAGGATCAGAATGATATCTAGTAAAACCTAAAGATAGGAGGTAGGAGTCCATCTTGGCATACCAAGCTCTAGGAGCTTGTTTAAGGCCATAGAGAGATTTCTTAAGTCTACAAACTAAGGATGAATCCTGAACAAAACCAGGTGGTTGTTCCATGCAGATTTCCTCCTTAAGGTCTTCGTGAAGAAAGGCACTCTTCACATCCATCTGATGTACATTCCATCCATGTGATGCAGCTATTGCAAGTGTGAGTCTAATGGAAGTCATTTTAGCAATTGGTGCAAAGGTTTATGTATAGTCAATGCCTGCAACTTGTGAAAAACCTTTGGCTACCAATCATGCTTTGTACTTATCAACTAACCCATTTGCTGCAAATTTAGTTCGATATATCCATCTACATTGAAATATCTTCCTTCCCTTAGGAAGTGAAGTCAAATCCCAAGTGTGATTTCTAATCAAGGAATCATATTCCTCATCCATAGCAATATCCCACTCTGGTATGCCTGATGCCTCTTTGAATGTCTATGCATCAAAAACTAAAGCAAAGAAGGCATGTGGCCCTCCCTGAAAATCTACTTGAATCATTCTATCATCTATTGAATCATGTACCCCTATATCTATCCTATGTATAGTGTAAGATGAGGGTGAGTCTGATGCAAATATATCAACTTTTAATGCAATCCAAAAACTAGATGAAGATGAACCCTCATAATTGTGAGAACTAAAAGAAGAAGACTCTACACTAGGAATCTATTGAGAATTATCTGAATCATCAGTATTGTAATTAGGATCTGAAGAGTCCACAATATGTTGAGAAGTGTCAAGTGTAGTTTCAGGAGATGTTTCTTGAAACTTAACACTTCTCTCAATAAACAACTCATGTGTGGTAAGGTGAAGTAGGCGATAGCCTTTTACACCATCTGGATATCCCACAAAGATGCAAGGTTTGGATTGTGGATCCATAGCCTTACGTTGCTCTTTTGGAATGCGTGCCATGGCAAGCAAGCCAAAAACTCTGAAATGATCAACTGTAGGTTTCCATCCTTTCCAGGCTTCAAAGGGAGTTATACCCTTTAAGACTTTATGCGGAACTCTATTTTGTATGTAACATGCATAGTTGATTGCTTATGCCCAATATGATGGTGTGAGGCCTTTAGAGTGAATCATACAATTAGCCATCTCTTTTAAAGATCTATTTTTACCTTCTACAACACCATTTTGTTGTGGGGTATAAATAATTGTTCGATGTAGGTCTATTCCCTTTGATACACAAAACTACTCAAAACTATTGTTGACATATTCTCTCCCATTATCTATTCAAAGAACCTTGATGACTTTCCCTGATTGTTTTTCGACCAGAGCTTTGAAATCTTGAAAAGACTCAAACACTTTTGATTTTTGTCTAAGAAAGTAGACCCATGTAAAATGTGAGAAATCATCAATGAAGGTGAGAACATATCTAGCCTTTGTAAAAGATGGATGGGGAAAGGCCCCAAAAACATCACTATGAACAAGTTCTAAAACTTGTGTTGCCCTCCTTGATTTACCTTTGTCAAATTTTTCTTCTGGATGCTTGCCAAGTGCACAACCCTCACAGAGCCCTTCAGAAAATTTGACCTTAGGTAATCCATTAACCATATTATGTTGACATAGTTGTTCAAGATAGCGGTAGTTAAGATGACCAAACCGCTCATGCCATAGTTTGCTAACTTCATCTGAATGAGTTAGTAGTGCTTTTGGAGAAATATCTGTGGCAAAATTGGAGAAGGCATATAATATGGTTTGGTGATTTTCTTCTCCTATTGCTACCAAATTGTTGCTTTGTAATTTTCTTATCTCAACTGAATCTAGAGAGAATTGTACTCTCATGCCCTTCCCTAAATGAGTTATTTGATACACTGAAAGGAGATTAGTTGAGAGTGAAGGAACACTTAGAACATTGGAAAATGTTCCTCCTTCAACTTCAACAGACCCTCTCCCTTTTACCAATGCTGGAGTATCATCACCTAAGGTGATTGTGGACATGCTTGATGGTTATGATATTGCTATCAGGATTCAACCGTGTAGTTTCGAGTCAAACTCATTGACCCATGTTTCATGAGTAGTGGTTCAACAATAACCCATCTCTCATGAGATCGAATGGTCCACTTAGCACTCATTGCATCTAGGTGATGCTCACAGAGGTGAAGCACTGGTCTGTCCCGGGAGGTCACCCATCCCAGTACTGCTCCAGATCAATGCTTGATGGTTCTAAGGATGAAAAGACAACCTGTGAAGAACCCATATGGTGTGAAGCACCAGAGTCTAGAATCCATGATGGAGATAAAGATGCTTTAGCAACTAAGGCTTTTCCCTTTGCTTTCTCTTTGTCCTTAGTATTATCTTGATTTGATGAAGATGCCTTGATAGAATCAGGTAGCCCTATATTATTCTTTTTGAGAATTTGTTGTAGAACTTCAATCTTTTTCTTCGTGCAGTGTTGTTCATCATGTCCAAGATTTTTACAAAAGGTGCATGCAACTCTCTTTTAACCTTGAGGGTCCTTTTTGGAGTTGTCAATTTTTCTTTCTTTCTTAACTTGCTTGTCCTTTTCAGTGTTCTTCTTCTCCCCTTTTGAAGTTTGTGGTATTTCATTCCCTGCAAGTAGGGTTTGAGGTTTCGTAGACTTCAAAGTACCCATTTGAATTAACTTTTCTTGCTCCCTTGTAAGGTCAACAATGAAGTTATGAAGTGTGGGCATTGACCATGAGGCTCCAAGAGCCCTTTTAGTAGAGTAGAAAGTTGATACAAACACAGAAAATTCTGGACCTAGCTTGGAAAGTACAAAAAGGATTAATTGATCCTCTTTTTTTTCAATTCCACAATATTTTAAGTGTAACTTCAAGGATTTAAACTTAGTAAAAAATTCTTGTAAAGTTGAAAAATTCCTAGGACTAAGTCCTAAGAGTTGATTTTCCAACTCATGGCTTCTAAGTTCATCTATTTTCCCGAAAAATTTGTTAAGAGCTTCCCAAACTTGGTTAGGTGTTGTTAAGTTCTCAACATGGAACAACAAATAAGGAGATAAATTTAAGCATAGAAAGCCAAATGCTTGATCACACTTATTAAAAAACTTTTCTTTTTCTTTAGCTACATTAGGTTCTTTCTCTGTTCCCATAGTTACCCTATATAAACCTTTGTTCTTAAGCACAAGAATTACTTTCACCTTCCAATCATGATAATTGAAGGGTGTTAAGGGCACTATAATAACACAAGATTCCATACTGCTTTGACTAAGATAGTTGTTTTTGAAGAAATGTGGAAAAGAAGAGATTGAAATGTGTGCTGGAGTGAAAAAAACACAACACAAGAACTTCTCGAGGAAGTGTAAAAAAGAAAAAAAAAAAGACCCCCCCTCTCGCCCACCTCTCCCTGCTTGTCCCCCCCTGCCCTTGATTATTTGTTTCCCCCCAATTTGGCACTTTATAAGTTAGTGTGTTTGACAATGAGAAGAAATTAAATTTTCTTTCACAAATTGTTAACAAAAGGAAAAATAACTTCCCTCCTTTTACAAATAGTTGTGGTTGATCAAAACCATTACAAAAAAGGTTAGCACAAAAGTTTATTTTCTTAACAAATAAAAGAAAGGGAAAAAATGGGCATTAGACCTTTTGACTTCATCATAGAGGATATAGTTCCTTCAAGTAGAGAACTTCACGCCTCCTCCACCAATGCACAAAGTGAAAGGAAGAAATCGCTCCTCTCACCTCAAGGAAATTAGGCAAAATCCAATAGACGATTGCTTGAGAGTCCTTTTGGAGTCTCCAATCAACGCAAGAATGAAATGCCAAGGGAGGTCAGGGGAGAGCGAGGAGAATATGGACCAATAGCAGTAGCTTTAATTGAAAAATTTGTGGTCTCCAAATTGAATTATGACCAGCAGGGGTTGCATCGCTGCCACCAATGAAGGATTTGGCAGATCAAAAAATTAAGATGACATCACAATTTTGGAAGGACCCAAAACTCGCCAGTTAATTCAAATGAGTGAGGCGCTGGCCAAAAGAGCACAGTCAAAAAGAAATGGGCCTATGCACTCAGAAACCGTGCCTCTTTCTAGAACTCACAACTAAAGATGACATGTGCCTCCCTTCTTGCCTCTACCAAAGACTCTTAGCCTTTCTTGCTGCCTCCATAGATCAGTCACAGGATAGCGTGCCTCCTTGTGCTGAGAGTTGGCTCTCTAAAAGACAAGATGGAGCAAGTCAAATTGCACCACCCAGGAACAGGGGTCGTTCCTGTGTGCAAAAATTGCTTGAGGGTTTGAACGCCACGCAGAAAGCAAGTTATGGGCCCACGCAGAAAGCATGCCTCTTTCTTGGAGTCTTCACGCAGGGATTAGGGATTGGATCCCACTCTCAAAACAAAAGATGAAGATCTGCAACAAATAAAATGCCTCCAATCTAATAAATCATGCCAGGGAAGGGGGACAGACATGGAACGCCAGGCACCAGCAACCAAATCACACCTTCCATAGATCGCAGCTACCAACAAATAGTAGAGTGATGAAAGAAAACGCCCTCCAGCCGCCTTTCACTATGAAAAGATAACTCACATAGAAGGATCAAAACAAATACAATTAATTCCACCTCAAAGCCTGAGAATATCCTGAGTTGCTCTGATACCATGTTAGAGTCTTGCAGATAACAAAGATAAACAACAAGAACATGAACACATGAATTGCATAATATTAACCTATATTGAAAGACAGCCAAGGGTCTCCTTATAAAGGAGAAATATCCAAGAGCTAGACAAAATATCAGGAAAATATCAAGAGGGAAAAATATAAAATTAATATCTACAAAATATCTAGTCTATGTCAATGAGTCATGCATCAATGAATACCTAAGTAGGCTTAGGTCAGCCAGTGTATAGGTAAACATTAAATATAAACACTGACAGAAGGCATAAAAAGACAAAATAAAGCATAAGAAGGGTGTAAATAGTGAAAATATGCCTAAAAAAGTGTGAAATCTTGTTACAAGATTTTACAACACTTCAAAATAGGGCTTTATGTGTAAAAAGATTCTTTTTAGGTGAATTGCATTGAATAGAGTCTAGAAGAATGTAGAAATGTATTACAACACTTCACAACACCTTCACAAGACGTTGTTCTTTGAATTTTAGCACCAAAATAAGCATGTTCAAGCCAAGCTATATCATAAAATTAATGCAACATAGCTCCAACACTATGAAAAAAGACCTAAAAGACCATGAAAATGGTAAGGGTCTATTTTTTGATAGTACAGTCCCAAGACCAACAAACAATAATTTGTAAAGTGGGTATTCCAAAGCAAACTGAATGAGAATGGAGAAGTGGTAAGAAACAATCCAAGGCTTTTGTATAAGGGCTACTCACAAGTAGAAGGAATAGATTTGGAGGAGAAATTCGCTCTGGTGCAAAAAATGGAAGCTATCAGGATGTTTTTTGCTTTTGCAAAACATAAGGATTTCAAGATTTATCAAATGGATGTGAAGTCTACTTTATTGAATGGTGAGTTGGAAGAAGAATTATACATTGAACACCTAAAAGAATCTAAGTTATTAGACAAACTGGATATGGTCTATAGATTTAAGAAAGCATTATATGGATTGAAGCAAGCTTCTAGAGCTTGGTATGCAAGGTTGGATAGGTACTTGATACAACAAGGATTCAATAAAGGTGTCATAGATAGTAATATTTATTTCAAAGTTGAAAAAGATAAAATCTTGATGGTGGTTGTGTATGTTAATGATATAATCTTTGGAGGAAATGAATTTTTGTGTAAGATATTTGCATAAGAGATGCAAAAAGACTATGAGATGTTTATGTTTGGGGAGATGAATTTCTTCCTTGGACCACAAATCAATCACGCAGACAAAGGTATATTCATTTCAAAATCAAAGTATGCGAAGAAAATATTGAAGAAGTTTGGAATGGAAGATTCTAAACCGATATGTACTCCTATTAAGGTTTAAGAAATATTTTTATTTCCTTCAACAACCCAAATTTAGATGAAACCTTAAAAAATATGTATTTAGATTCAACAATAATAAATTCTCAATGGGCTATTAATATTTATGCCAATAAAGATCAATTCTATTGTTAACATGTCCCCACCAAATAATCTTTAGTGACTTTCTAGCCTATAAGGGAAGATACAAGCTATTAGAAGATTAATTACTTAACTCACAATTGAGCCATATCATCCAATAATATTTTGAAGAAAGAAGCCAAAATTGAACCGTACCATCCACTAAGATTTTTAGTGGTGTAATTTTCATGCCAATTCCAATTCGTATTTAGTTTTAGAACTATTTTGAGGGAATATCTTAATAAAATTACATAACAACTCTCATCCTTTTCCCCTAGCCATTGGAAGTTGACTTAGTAGATTTTTTTGTGAAAATTAATTAGATCATGGTACTCAAACACATCCAATTAAACATTGATTCATATCCTAGAATCATTCAACACCTTGGCTCTTAATGGAGAATTCATTATATGAATCTTTTAATTTGAAGAACCAAAAGGAATCTAATCTACATCAAAATCAACTAGGACATATGCATGCTTCAAGAGTGCTTTCTTTGATCTTCTAGATGATCCTAAGGCCAATCTAATCAATGGGGTGACCTAGGAGAACTTGAACTTTACATTCCAATAATTTTCTTTGTTTATTTTTAAATATTGATAGTCCTTAAAAGTTAGAAAATACTATCAATTATTGAGAATTAGATCATAATAGTTTGTGTTGCACTAGCTTAAGAGCATCGTCAAAGAGTAGATTTACATTATATGAAATTAATTCAAATTTATAAAATCAACCCACAGATTATTCAAATATTTTGATCTAAGTGATTATTAATAGAGTAGATTTATTTCCAAGATCGAGGTAGGTGGAATCTATGCAACACCAATTTTTATTATCATCATACTTTCTACATAATTACTTTATTAACATTTAATTTCATATAATTGCATTAGTTGTCCAATTATCCATTCCCCATTGTTCACTTAAATAGTCTATGTAGATTTAATATTGATTGTATGCACTTTATTCAATTGGCCTATATTAACATTTATAAAAACTTAATTCTCCTTCACATCATTTTATGTTTGTCAAAAATATATCTATGGAATTATTTTTAAGTTACACATTTGTGTAATTACTTTTTAAAGATTGTTCATGTTACAAGTAATTTTCATCACAAATTATGGTGGAATTTGTTCCTTATAATATAAATTGGTGTCTATATGATAGGGGAAAGGGACCAATAGTTGAAATAAAAATAATAGATTTAAATACCATTGTTTTAATAGTATATAGAAATATTAATTGTGTTTTTCAGGTTTTTAGTGTTGAATATTTTTTCTAACAATTGAATAAATTTTTTCATTAAGTTCAAAAATCAAGAAATCATGGGATGTCATATGGGCTCACCAACAAAATATGGGCTCACTAAATGAAAATAATGTTAATGTGATGCTATATTTGATGATGTAGAGCATTAGTCTTAAGAGTAAAGTTTGCAAAAAAGCAACCATGAGGTCCTCTCCCTTAGCTAGTCATGATGCTTTTGAGTTTTTTTTATTGGGGTGAAAACTATACAATTAGACTCTAGTTATTTGAGCTCCATAATTTTAGAGGAAGACATGCATATCATTAGTTGAGATATCACAACACATTGACTGCATGTGACACTATTGTAAAAAAAAACAATTTTGCGAAGGAAGACAAATATGATAGTAATTTTGAGAAATTAAATGCTTATGCTTTTGATTAAGAGAAAACATGTGCTTTAATTTTCAAAAGGTATCATGAAAAGAACATGTATTTTAATTTGGAATAAAACTATAATTGAATAGGTCAATTGAAAATTAAACTACATAGATAAGAGCTTTGATTCAAATTTGATAGTAATTTGATCATAATTTGTATCAAAATCAATATTGAAGGATATATTTTGCAAAGAATGGGCATCATGTATCCTTAGCGTACTCTAGAGAATTAATGTCTCTATTTTGCAATAATCTAAAACAACTTAAAGTAGAATCTATTTTACATTGTATGTTTTTTACATCATCTTAGGAACCATTGTATCTCTATTTGTTGTCTTTGATTTTTCACTCTAAGCTATAAATTCAATTTGCTTGCGGTTTTACTAAGGAAAGCATGACCCTTAGAATTTGACAAATTCTCCAAGGATATTTTTAAACAATGTCATGCCAACCTATACCAAGATTCAAATAACAAAAGATCAAGGTAAGCAAATTCTAACACTTAGCTTTCTGTCAGTCATTCCCATTCATTATAGTCAAAATCTGTGCATCAAATTTAAGTTCACACTCATGGAGATTAGTTCCATACTCATGTAAGTAAACTAGAGCAAAGTTTAGTCAATTTGAAGATTATAAGACAAATGTCTGAACAAGACCTAAATTTTTTATATTGTAACTAATTGATTCCTTGAATTTTCTGTATCCCTTTTCACTTGAAAATCCAACTAAATCACATTCAAATTTATTTATTTTTTATATTTAATTTAACATTTTTTAATTTCCAATCCTAATTAACATTATTTAATTAACCTGATGTTTTCCCTTACAATGAGACATTGAGAGTAGTTGGTAAGAAGCAATCAAGAAACCTGCAAGAAATCGCCCCGCAATTCCAAGATAACGTATATCAAACAACCTTAAATATGAATATTCTTCAGACAAAGAAAGTAAAAAGTTAGACTATACTGTATCTCTACAGTCAAGGCCTTTACTTTCAATTTCAATTCTACGCGTCGATGAGTAGATAGAAGGATTTGGGTACCAAAAAAAATCTAGGACGATCTAGAAGTCCAAGAGAAGTGACAATCCAGACATCATACTCCATGAATATTGTTGTGTTAACTACAAAAGTTCATCTTCTCTGTGCATATTATTGTGTTGACTGCAAAAGTTTGTTAGTGACATGGTCTTCCAGCTCAGCTCTTCTAGGCTAATCTTCCCTGCCACGTAGACTACCTACTCCATTGGCCTTCTTCCTTCTATTTCCCTCAACGATGTATCTAGACAATTCTATTTTGGTGCGTCTTCTGGAAGCTTCCCTGTTGCTAAGTGAAGAACTCTGTTTTGAAAATATATTAGGGCAAGTTACTCTGTCTTTGATATGGACGAAGGCATGACTGTACAAGAGCACGGGCAGCTCTGTTTTCTTAAGGCACTAATATAAAAAACTCTCTTCTGTTTTTAATTTGAAAACTTTGTTCTGTTTAATGCTCTATGCTGAATGCTGCATTTCTTTCCACTCTTTCTCTGTTGCAAAACTCTGTTTATATTGCCTCTGTTTTTAACCAGCAATGTTTACTGTCAAATTTTGAATCAACAAATTGAGAAGACAACCACACAAAAATCTTCTGTGAGAAGTTAATCACAGAGAATGTACTAAGATGTGGAAACTTGACGACGAACCACATTCATACATTGCTACGAAGAAATATTTTGAGTTAGAGTATATTTTTTAGCAACAAAAAATTGCTCACAATTTATTAGACAAAGGCCTAAAGATTCTTTTTAGGTGAATTGCATTGTATAGAGTCTAGAAGAATGTAGAAATGTCTTACAACACTTCACAACACCTTCACAAGATGTTGTTCTTTGAATTTTAGCACCAAAATAAGCATGTTCAAGCCAAGATATATCATAAAATTAATGCAACATAGCTCCAACACTATGAAAAAAGACCTAAAAGACCATGAAAATGGGAAGGGTCCATTTTTTGACAGTACAGTCCCAAGACCAACAAACAATAATTTGTAAAGTGGGTATTCCAAAGCAAACTGAATGAGAATGGAGAAGTGGTAAGAAACAATCCAAGGCTTTTGTATAAGGGCTACTCACAAGTAGAAGGAATAGATTTGGAGGAGAAATTCGCTCTGGTGCAAAAAATGGAAGCTATCAGGATGTTTTTTGCTTTTGCAAAACATAAGGATTTCAAGGTTTATCAAATGGATGTGAAGTCTACTTTATTGAATGGTGAGTTGGAAGAAGAATTATACATTAAACACCTAAAAGAATCTAATTTATTAGACAAATCGAATATGGTCTGTAGATTTAAGAAAGCATTATATGGATTGAAGCAAGCTTCTAGAGCTTGGTGTGCAAGGTTGGATAGGTACTTGATACAACAAGGATTCAATAAAGGTGTCATAGATAGTAATATTTATTTCAAAGTTGAAAAAGATAAAATCTTGATGGTGGTTGTGTATGTTAATGATATAATCTTTGGAGGAAATGAATTTTTGTGTAAGATATTTGCATAAGAGATGCAAAAATACTTTGAGATGTTTATGTTTAGGGAGATGAATTTCTTCCTTGGACCACAAATCAATCACACAGAGAAAGGTATATTCATTTCAAAATCAAAGTATGCGAAGAAAATATTGAAGAAGTTTGGAATGGAAGATTCTAAACCAATATGTACTCCTATTAAGGTTTAAGAAATATTTTTATTTCCTTCAACAACCCAAATTTAGATGAAACCTTAAAAAATATGTATTTAGATTAAACAATAATAAATTCTCAATGGGCTATTAATATTTATGCCATAAAGATCAATTCTATTGTTAACATGTCCCCACCAAATAATCTTTAGTGACTTTCTAGCCTATAAGGGAAGATACAAGCTATTAGAAGATTAATTACTTAACTCACAATTGAGCCATATCATCCAATAATATTTTGAAGAAAGAAGCCAAAATTGAACCATACCATCCACTAAGATTTTTAGTGGTGTAATTTTCATGCCAATTCCAATTCATATTTAGTTTTAGAACTATTTTGAGGGAATATCTTAATAAAATTACATAACAACTCTCATCCTTTTCCCCTAGCCATTGGAAGTTGACTTAGTATATTTTTTTGTGAAAATTAATTAGATCATGGTACTCAAACACATCCAATTAAACATTGATTCATATCCTAGAATCATTCAACACCTTGGCTCTTAATGGAGAATTCATTATATGAATCTTTTAATTTGAAGAACCAAAAGGAATCTAATCTACATCAAAATCAACTAGGACATATGCATGCTTCAAGAGTGCTTTCTTTGATCTTCTAGATGATCCTAAGGCCAATCTAATCAATGGGGTGACCTAGGAGAACTTGAACTTTACATTCCAATAATTTTCTTTGTTTATTTTTAAATATTGATAGTCCTTAAAAGTTAGAAAATAATATCAATTATTGAGAATTAGATCACAATAGTTTGTGTTGCGCTAGCTTAAGAGCATGCGTCAAAGAGTAGATTTACATTATATGAAATTAATTCAAATTTATAAAATCAACCCACAGATTATTCAAATATTTTGATCCTAAGTGATTCTTAATAGAGTAGATTTATTTCCAAGATCGAGGTAGGTGGAATCTATGCAACACCAATTTTTATTATCATCGTACTTTCTACACATAATTACTTTATTAACATTTAATTTCATATAATTGCATAAGTTGTCCGATTATCCATTCCCCATTGTTCACTTAAATAGTCTATGTAGATTTAATATTGATTGTATGCACTTTATTCAATTGGCCTATATTAACATTTATAAAAACTTAATTCTCTTTCACATCATTTTATGTTTGTCAAAAATATATCTATGGAATTATTTTTAAGTTACACATTTGTATAGATTACTTTTTAAAGATTGTGCATGTTACAAGTAATTTTCATCACAAATTATGGTGGAATTTGTTCCTTATAATATAAATTGGTGTCTATATGATAGGGGAAAGGGACCAATAGTTGAAATAAAAATAATAGATTTAAATACCATTGTTTTAATAGTATATAGAAATATTAATTGTGTTTTTCAGGTTTTTAGTGTTGAATATTTTTTCTAACAATTGAATAAATTTTTTCATTAAGTTCAAAAATCAAGAAATCATGGGATGTCATATGGGCTCACCAACAAAATATGGGCTCACTAAATGAAAATAATGTTAATGTGATGCTATATTTGATGATGTAGAGCATTAGTCTTAAGAGTAAAGTTTGCAAAAAAGCAACCATGAGGTCCTCTCCCTTAGCTAGCCATGATGCTTTTGAGTTTTTTCTATTGGGGTGAAAACTATACAATTGGACTATAGTTATTTGAGCTCCATAATTTTAGAGGAAGAAATGCATATAATTAGTTGAGATATCACAACACATTGACTGCATGTGACACTATTGAAAAAAAAACAATTTTGCAAAGGAAGACAAATATGATAGTAATTTTGAGAAATTAAATGCTTATGTTTTTTTATTAAGAGAAAACATGTGCTTTAATTTTCAAAAGGTATCATGAAAAGAACGTCTATTTTAATTTGGAATAAAACTATAATTGAATAGGTCAATTGAAAATTAAACTACATAGATAAGAGCTTTGATTCAAATTTGATAGTAATTTTATCATAATTTGTATCAAAATCAATATTGAAGGATATATTTTTCAAAGAATGGGCATTATGTATCCTTAGCGTACTCTAGAGAATTAATGTCTCTATTTTGCAATAATCTAAAACAACTTAAAGTAGAATCTATTTTACATTGTATGTTTTTGAAATCATCTTAGGAACCATCACATCTCTATTTGTTGTCTTTGATTTTTCACTCTAAGCTATAAATTCAATTTGCTCGCAGTTTTACTAAGAAAAGCATGACCCTCTCCAAGGATATTTTTAAACAATGTCATGCCAACCTATACAAAGATTCAAATAACAAAAGATCAAGGTAAGCAAATTCTAACACTTAGCTTTCTGTCAGTCATTCCCATTCGTTATAGTCAAAATTTGTGCATCAAGTTTAAGTTCACACTCATGGAAATTAGTTCCATACTCATGTAAGTAAATTAGAGCAAAGTTTAGTTGATTTGAAAATTATGAGACAAATGTTTGAACAAGACCTAAATTTTTTATATTGTAACTAATTGATTCCTTGAATTTTTTGTATCCCTTTTCACTTGAAAATCCAACTAAATCACATTTAAATTTATTTGTTTTTATATTTAATTTAACATTTTTTTATGTCCAATCCTACTTAACATTATTTAATTAACCTGATTTTGTCCCTTACAATGAGACATTGAGAGTAGTAGGTAAGAAGCAATCAAGAAACCTGTGAGACATTGAGAGTAGTACGTAAGAAGCAATCAAGAAACCTCCAAGAAATCGCCCCGCAGTTCCAAGATAACGTATATCAAACAACCTTAAATATGAATATTCTTCGGACAAGGAAGTAAAAAGTTAGACTATACTGTATCTCTACAGTCAAGGCCTTAACTTTTAATTTCAATTCTTACGCGTTGATGAGCAGATAGAAGGATTTGGGTACCAAAAAAAAATCTAGGACGATCTAGAAGTCCAAGAGAAGTGACAATCCAGACATCATACTCCATGAATATTGTTGTGTTAACTACAAAAGTTCATCTTCTACTGTGCATATTGTAGTGTTGACTGCAAAAGTTTGTTATTGACATGGTCTTCCAGTTTTCAGCTCTTCTAATCTTCCCTGCCACATCAGACTACCTACTCCATTGGCCTTCTTCCTTATATTTCCCTCAACGATGTATCTAGACAATTCTATTTTGGCGCGTATTCTGGAAGCTTCCCCGTTGCTAAGTGAAGAACTCTGTTTTGAAAATATATTAGGGCAAGTTACTGTCTTTGATATGGACGAAGGCATGACTGTACAAGAGCACGGGCAGCTCTGTTTTCTTAAGGCACTAATATAAAAAACTCTCTTCTGTTTTTAATTTGAAAACTTTGTTCTGTTTAATGCTCTATGCTGAATGCTGCGTTTCTTTCCACTCTTTCTCTGTTGCAAAACTCTGTTTATATTGCCTCTGTTTTTAACCAGCAAAGTTTACTGTCAAATTTTGAATCAACAAATTGAGAAGACAACCACACAAAAATCTTCCGTGAGAAGTTAATCACAGAGAATGCACTAAGATGTGGAAACTTGACGAGGAACCACATTCATACATTGCTACGAAGAAATATTTTGAGTTAGAGTATATTTTTGAGCAACAAAAAATTGCTCACAATTTATTAGACAAAGGCCTAAAGAATGTCCAGGATTTTTCGAAAGAGATACTACCCCTCATTTTTCTCGATGCCTCATAGTAGGAGCCAAAAGTACCCGTTATCAAAGCCTCTCACTTTTTTTAGAAGAATATTTAGGTTTAAGGTTGTTGCGGCTACCTTCCGAAATTTACGCGGCAATCTTTAATTACTTGACTACAGATAGTAGTCAACACCGACCATTTTTAATTTGAATCGCACGAGAGATGTGATTGGCGAAAATTTTCTACGTATGTTTAGAAATTTCAGTTTTCTTTTCTTCTTCCCATCTCGGAGACTTATAAATGCGCATTCACCCTCTCGGCGTTTGTCAACACTCGTCTGTGGTTTGGCATTGGGCTGCCTTCTTCCGCTGCCTAAAACCAAACTACATTTTGTTGTGGAACCGCTGAAAAGATGATGAATTTGAGGATTAAACCAGGAATTGCAAGCCACAGCACCAGCAATTTGTCGTCGGTGCCTTGTCTAAGCATGAGAATCAAGCAGAGAGAGAGACAAAGAATAAGAGCATCACCCCCAACTGCAACACAAGTGTTGACCGCTGGGGAGAAGGAATACAAGGAAAAGAACCCGAGCGCTGACGATCATCCCCACCCCGAGCACAAGAATATAGATATAAAGAGAAAGAGCGCAAGGAAGCTGAGCGATGTGTGGAGGGAGGTACATGGATCGAATAATTGGGACGGCATGCTGGAGCCAATGGACCATCTCCTCCGCAGCGAGATCATTAAATATGGAGAGTTTGCCCAGGCGTGCTACGACGCCTTTGACTTCGACGCCTACTCCAAATACTGTGGAAGCTGCAAGTACAACCGCAGGACCATGCTTCAAGATGTCGGCCTTCCCCACACCGGCTACGAGATCACAAAGTATCTCTACGCCACCTCCAACATCAATCTCCCCAATTTCTTCAAAAAGTCCAGGGCAGGAGAGAAACTGTGGAGTAACCACGCCAATTGGATAGGGTTCGTGGCCGTGGCGGAGGACGAGGACGAAAAAAAGAGACTCGGGCGGCGCGATATCGTCATCGCGTGGAGAGGCACCGTCACTTTTCTTGAGTGGCTGGCAGACCTCATGGATTTCCTCAAACCCGCGGGTTTCCATTCTAATCATCCCGATCCCCGCGTCAAAGTGGAGTCGGGGTTTCTCAATCTCTACACCGCCTGCGAGAAAAACTGCCGCTTTGCCAAATCCAGCGCGCAGGAGCAAATACACGCGGAGGTTAGAAGACTGATCGAAATGTACAAGGGAGAGAAGCTGAGCATAACAATCACGGGCCACAGCCTTGGGAGCGCCCTCGCAATGCTGAGCGCCTACGACATTGCAGAGATGGGTATCAACGAGGAGAAGGAGAATGAAAATGAGAAGATTCCCATCACTGTATTCTCCTTCGCAGGCCCACGAGTGGGCAACTCAGCCTTTAAGGAGCGCCTCGAGCAGCTGGGGATCAAAATCCTTCGAGTGATTAATGCCCACGATGCGGTTCCAAAAGTTCCTGGAATTCTGTTCAACGAGCATTTTCAATTATTGAGAGAATGGATTGAGAAGCTGCCGTGGAGCTACTCACACGTGGGAGTAGAGTTGCAGCTGGACCATAAGAAATCCCCCTTCCTCCGACCCACACGCGATCCCTGCTGTTTCCACAACTTGGAGGCGCATCTCCATCTCTTGGACGGATACCACGGCCGCCAAGAGCGGTTTCACCCGGCCAGTGGACGGGATCCTGCTCTTGTTAACAAGGCAGCCGACTTCTTACAAGACCACTTGAACATTCCTCCTCGTTGGAGGCAAGACCCCAACAAGGGCATGGTCAGAAACTCCCAAGGTCGATGGGTCCAGCCCACAAGATCCCAATCTGACTTTCTTTAATTATATAATTGTCACTTCACATAAATAACGCAGGTTAATTGAATTATTAAAGTTATAAAAATATTGGAATTATAAATGTAGAATTGGAGTTGTGTATCTAAATGGAATAAATCAAACATAAATATTTAGAAGGAAGAAAATGATATTGAAGATGTTAGAAATGAATGTGATATTGATCTTACAACAATTATTTATCATTTTAGCTGTGGATGAGATGTCAAATTGCTATTGACTATATGGCCATTAAACTAGTTGATGTTTAAGAACTATTTGCACATTGAAAATAAATGTTTATCTATACCAATCTAAGCATAATTAAATGATCAAACAATAGATAGCCATTATACCTAAATGAACTTTATGATTGAAATGTAAATGACAAGAAACTACCCATTACACATCCAAATGACAAGTCCGTTTTTATTCTTTACCACCCAAATAACTTCTAATAGACTTCTCTTCTAACCAAAATTTGAGCATCTATATAATCCATTGTAATCTCTTATAAGAAATTATCTAATGCTTATAACACCATGAACAACAATTTTAAATTCCCAAAAACGTGCATGCCTAAGACTAAATAAGTCTTGTATGTCACATCTTATAGTTTATTTCATACTTACACAAGATTAGAATATAACATACAAGAAAATAAATTGTTTTTTATACTAATCCACACCTAATTAAATGATTAAACAATAGATAACAATGAAAGAATCCATGATTGGGATCCCACAAGCCCTGGATGATATTCTGAAGAGAAACCTGTCACACATAAATGAGAAATTACACAGTAAAATATGTGAAATAATAATGATTATTGATTATTGAATGAATACAATGAAGGATTGAATATCCTTGTGTAGACTTAGGTGAACTCAACATGAGACCTTGAATTATGGAGTTCCAATTGAGAGAGGAGTGAGATAACAAAATGCATGAATCAGTTAAGTAAATTTATCTTGTGACTGATTGAAATGCATAATTAATGCAATAACACTCACAATCAGAACTAGATGATATTTTCCTAAGTTTGCATTAAGTACTGGAGTAAATATTAATTAATTTAGTCCAACACCCCTCTGAATGGAAACTGAAGAGAAGCAAAAAATAATGAAGGAAAAGAAAATGAAGATATGAATCCCCCCATAATGAAAGAGCTCCCCTGCCAATAATGAATTCCTGAAGATAGAATATGATCCACTGCCTACAAACAACATTTTTCTCCCCTTAGGAAGAAAAGGATCCACTGGAGATTGGAGAAGCCAAACCAAAAGAATGGGTGATTTTGGAATCCAAATCTAGATGATGTGTGCCTCTGAAAATTGCTTAAATGTCCACATGTTAGAAAGTGATGATGTTGATCCAAGATCCTGTGAAGACTGAAAGAGAACAAGTTGCAAAGGCGATGAAGATGGTGGGCCAACAGTGATGATGTGGCTGTCAAAAAAGAGGAAACCTAAGAAAATCCAAGTGGAAAAACTCCTAACAATTTATTCAAACTAAAGAAGAGAGCTATATCTGTTGAAAAACTGCAAAGATTCCCTTTGGTTGGGATGATGTCATTGTTTATCCAATGCTCAATATTGTCTTGCTAGAAAGAAACTCTAGAAGCACACCAGGATGCGACTCTAGAAGCTCATGTAGTCAGGAACTTCAAACAGAAGAACACTTTTGGCTGCCTATTGGAGGACCAGTGTGGAGCGTGAAAGTTAATTAGCAACTTTTAATATTCTATGTTTGTTTATTCAAAATAAAAATGAAAGAAGCCTATACTAGATGTTTTAAGTAGAAACCCCCATATAGAACTTTATATATGTTTGATTTTTACAAAGCTCCAAATTTTTCTAGATCTTTATCATGTGGTGCTCGCAAAGCACATACAATTTTTAAAGAATCAATAAGGAAGAAAGTAGGGAGCATGCAAAAAAATAGGGAAAGAAACATGCATGCATCTAGAAACAAAATTTTACATCTACCTCCATTTTGGTGAAAATCTTCACAGAAATCTACCTTTGGAATGAAGAGAAGAAGTGGCTTACAAAAGATAGATTGATCATGTCATTAGCATATCACTCTTAAACATGCAATAAATTTTCACAATATACTTGAATGAATTTTCACTCGTACCAAACTCAACTCTGAGTCGGTTCTTAGAAAATTGCAGCCTCAAATGGACAAAAGCATTCACCCAGTCTTCAAGTTGTCGCCTCCCTACCTTCAATAGCCAGTTCGTGCCTTCCCAAACTCAGAAATGTGCCTCAATTCCCTACACATAGAATGAAGAACCCAACGTAGAGAATGACATAATCATGGGGATTGGATTCAATCCCAGCCTCTAAGGAATGCTTGCACCCCCAAATTTCCCTTCCAATCGAACCTTTGATTTCAATAGTGGCTTTATTTGGTAGAAACGTGGCCCCAATAAGTGAATCACCCCCTCCAACAGTTGATTTTGACTTCTATTGAATGTTAGGTGGATTTAATGAAAGATTATGGCATGGTATTTTAAATAGCCGCCCTCTAATAACATAAATTACACCTCCTTGCCTTGCAAAAATGTAGAAAAAAATAGGGTAGAAGGTTTTGACTAACCCACCAAGAGATATAGCAGCCTGCAACAATAAATCACGCTTTTGTGGATGCTTATGGGCTGCAAATATTCACCAAATTGTGGTAGGGCTTTCTGATGCAAAAAAATCCTCAAAAAAGTGAACAAGGATCTTCATATCTGGAGCTTTGATACCATGAAAGAATCTATGATTGGGATCCCACAAGCCCTGGATGATATTTTGAAGAGAAACCTATCACACACAAATGAGAAATTACACAACAAAATATGTGAAACAAAATGATTATTGATCATTGAATGAATACAATGAAGGATTTAATATCCTTATGTAGACTTAGGTGAACTCAACATGAGACCCTAAATGATGGAGTTTTGACTAAGAGAGTAGTGAGATAACAGAGTGCATGAACTAGTTAAGTGACTTTATCTTGTGTGCAACACAAAGAATAAAGCACATGACTGATTGAAATGCATAATTAATGCAATAACACTCGCAATTAGAACTAGATGATCTTTTCCTAATTTTACATTAAGTATTTGAGTAAATATTAATTAATTTACTCCAACAGACAGTCATACCTAAAATGAAATGGTTCAGATAAAAATGTAAGTGATAAGAAACTACTTGATTAACATCTAGATGAAAAATATGTCACTATTTTTTACTACCCAAATATATTGTAAGAGATTTTGTTTTTATATAAAATACGTACATATTTAAATTAAATTCCACACTCATACCACCAAGAATAAAATTTAAACCCTTCAAAAATAACATGCATTGAAGGTCTAGAAATTATAATTTTATGTGTCACAAGTAAGAACATTTTCTACTTGCATTGGAAGAAATTATGGTTGTTATGTGGCCAAGCATTTGAATGTTATCACTATTATAATCTCAACACCATTGAACAATTTTATGCATTGAGGAGGAAACAATATTTTAAGAGAATTTAATTTTAAATTATTTTTAAAAAAAATTATATCAAATTAGTTTAGGAAATTTGCATGTTTCAAGAGTGTTTTATTTGATCTTCTACGTAGTTGTAAATTCTATCTAATCAAGGAGATTGACATATGAGAAATTATGTCTTGTGATCTAACACAATTCTTTATTTATTTTTAAATACTAAGAGTCTTTGATAGTTAGTAAAGAGTAGAGATTGGAAAAAATTACATCATAAAAGTTTGTGTCTCACTAACTAACGAGCATGTTTCAAATGTTGAATCTGCCAACATTAAATTGAACCAAAGATATAGAATCAACCCACAAATAATATAAACAATTTTAAATGATCTTAAGATGATTGTTAGATATAGTATATTTGTTTTCATTATCAAAATTGATGGAATTTATGCAACATCAAATTTTATTATTCTTCATAATTCCCACATACAAGAACCCTAATCTTAATATTTTTGCAATAAATTGCATTTATTCTTCAATTATCCATTCCAACCATTCACTTAATTAATCTAGGTTGATTTTATATCGATAAGCATTTTATTTCATTAATTCTAAACTATTCTGTAATAAGGTAAAACAGAATTCATTCTATGTTGTCTAAATGTGAACTGTGCTACTCTTTTAGATTATATTGCATGTCTACAATCAAAGTCTTCAGTTTTAAGTTCAATTCTCACGCGGTGATGAGTAGATAAAAGGATTTGGTTGCCAAATATTTCTACGTGGATTCTGAAATCCCCAGAGAAGTAACGCTTGTTTAGACCTCATACACTCTGTGTATATTGTCATGTTGACTGTGTAAAAGTTCAATGTCAAAGTTTCAAACGTTTTATAACTTCATTAAGTATATTGTAACATTTGGTTAGATTTTATTTTAGTCGAAGTCAAATTACGACATATCCGCTAATTATTAAAATATTAAATTAATTAATTAAAACTTAAAAGTTAATATTGGAGTTATAAATGTAGAATTGGAACAAAAATAATTATAAATATGAACTAGTCTTTTAATATATGGAAGGAATGTGTTTTTTCACCTAACCATTAAGTTCTTTGTAGCATAGGCTTAATTTTTTATCATATTTTTCATTATGTTTATTAAGAGTATTTCATTAATATTTTTTACTAATAGTAATTTGGGTTAGGCATATAAAAAAATTTATCATATTTTTCATATATAAATGTTTATTAAGAGTATTTTATTAATATTTTTTACTAATAGTAATTTGGATTAGGCATATAAAAAATTTAAAAGCACATTAAATCAATAGGACTTGGTAACATAAAGTCCACTAGATCCCCTCATGAGAATTTACTCGCTATTTTTTCAAACTAACCTATAAAGCCTCTAATAGCTAAAATTTATCAACTACAAACATCATCATCACCAGAATCCCCTATGGTAATATACTAATGACTTCCTCCTCATATAATTGAAAGATATAAGAGCCATCTAACAATAATATTCCTTAAGAAAAGTTCCTCCATTTCACCCCAATCCAATCTTCTTGCAAAGGAGACAAAGCTTGCAATCCAACCTTAAAAATTTATGGAGTATTGAATTATCTCTTGAAGTGTCTAGCATTAAAGGAATCTCAACTTTTATAATTGAGACATACATTAGAACCTTGTTTTGTTCTAAACCTCGTATTGTTGTCTCAAGCATGGGAGATACCACTCTAGGGTTAGAAAGAACATAGAAATATTGTAAAACTTGAAAAGAGGGAGGATCATTAAGGATTCCCTCCTCAAACTCCCTAATTTTTTTAGATAAGGGATAAGGTTCATTCTTAACCAAAGTATTTTAGTATAATTAAGTGATAGTTAGGTTTCGCTCCAACCCACCAAGTTTTCTTAAGAGGAACCACCCATAATTTTCCTTGATCATCACCTCTTATCTTGAAATCCATTCTATTACACTAAGAGGCAAAGTGCACATAGGAAGGACATTTTTTGTATGTAAATTTTATTTTCTTATAATCCACTTATTGTCTCTATGATATATCCCCCATCTTAAGATATATTTATTCTTAGAGATACTTAGAAACATCCATCTCCACACACAACCATGCATAAGTTTTATAGGTTTTTTTGGCAATCTAATGTACAAAACATACAAGCTTCACCAAGGCATTCTAAATTTTCAACAATCTTGAAATGAACCTCTAAAAATGTAGAAGCAGGTAGAGAATTATAACTTGAATAATGTTTGTAGAAGATAAATCACCAATGGGATTGAAGCAAGGATACTAATGTTTTATGCAAGGAAAATAATCCTTCAATAACCCCATACCAAAAATAGCCAATTTAGAGTTCAATGGGGACCCTTTTATGGAATCATAATAAGAAAGAGGTGACAATTTAGGAGTAGCATCTACAACCCTATAATGAGGAGACCATATCATAACATAAGGGTTTCCAAGAGTGGTAACTTGTAATGATGAGTCCACCTACTAATTAGTATTTATTAGACCAACAAAGCTTGCCCAATCTATTGAGATCCACAAATTTGAGAGCAAAAAAGGAGTTCAAGGATCCACCTAGGAAATTATTTGAAGATGAAACGATCCCCAAACCATGAGTAGAAGAAGGTTTGCACCATCAAGAAGACAAAGAAAAATAAATTTAAAGAATATTTCAAACTTTAAAAAAATTATTAGACATTTCATTAATTTACCTAGGTAACTTCTTAGGGAAATTATATTTTTCCTCCATATATTTTGTGAACTCATCCACAATTACACACCCTAGGATTTTATCTCAAGGATATACCTTTATTTTTTATTAGGTTTTTAGGGATCTAATATAACATTGAAATCAATTTTATCATTCACTTTTAGATTTCCTAGGTTTTGAATTTATTTCCGCTTCCATGTGCTTATTTATTTTATTAAAATTTTAGTACACATAGTTATATATATCTTTTCTCCCACACTTGGAAAATAAATCCTTATGGCTCCTTCTAGGTCACTTTCCTTGGCTGATATATGGGTGAAAGAATGGTATTGTAGAGCACTTTTGATCTATTTCCTACCATTTTTCTTATCAAATTCATATACTCCATCACCTTATTGACTACATGAATGAGAGATTGATGTTGGAATTTCCAATAACTTAGGGATAGTGGGTGATTTTATGGATTGAACGATTAAGAGAGGCTTAGAGATAGAAAATCACTTTCATCCAAACTAAATTTAGTAATTCTTCTACTATACTCAAATTTTTCACATCAGCATGCTTATATTTCATATTTTAATAATTTTTTCTTTTGTAATACATCACCCTTCCATCCTCAAGAAACTAGTGGTATTCTATGCAATGGATGAAAACATTTTGTTAATGGAGTTATTTATTTACCATATATTTACTTTCCCCTACTTTATTAAGTCTAGGTCAATACTCATCTTTTCATTTTGCACATTATTATTCTTTTCCATGAGTTCCATATTGATTATATGATGCGGAGCATTAACAACTACAATTTTTTGGAGCATTAATAGCTCCTTCCTTGACTTGGAATTGGTTGTAACAGATCATTCTTTTTGGTACTAATTCATACTATTTTTAGTTTTCAGTTTTTGAGTTTTTATGATTTTGTTGTTGACAGTTGATAGCTATCCCTTGTTTGTTTCTTTGTGGAGTTAGTTTTTAGGAGTCTTTTATTATTCAGGGAGTCTTAGAGAAGTTAGGGATTTTCAAAAAAAAAGAGTGGGAAACAATTTGATGAGGGATTACATGACTGAGTCTGGGGAAATGACTTAGGGTGTTGGTTTATTTTTCTGAGACACGGTTATGTTTTATGGTTTTAATTTTGGATGGAGTTGTTGCCAATAAAATAATATTGATTTATTCTCAGGATTCTTCCATTTTCTACTTCTATTTTGGTTCTGCTATTTTTGCTATTTCTAAGAATTTGTTGGTGTTAATCTTGGAGCTGCATCAATTTTGGTATCAGAGCAACTAAAACAAAAAAAAAACCTAGAAATGGCTCAAAGAGGAGCTCGCATGGCTTGGGGACGAAGGGGTAGAAGAAATACTAGATTGAGAGGTGATGCAATCAATGAAGTGCTTAGACGATTGCAGGCCCTTGAGGCTAGACTTCCTCATGAATATTTTGAGGAAGAAAATGAGGTTCAAAGAGGACATGGAGCATAAATAAACCCAATGGAAAGACTTATTGAGCCTATCAGCAAGCAAGGAACTAGAGTCAAGGTTGAAGTCTCAGATTTTAAAGGTGATCTAAATCCTGAAGTGTTCTTAGATTGGATTCAAGATTTAGAAAAATATTATGACATGGAAGGAATTGAAGAAGATGACCCACATAGGGTCAAAGTTGCAGCATCTAGGATGAAATCTCATGCAGCTTTATGGTGGGAGAATCTCCAACATGCTAGGAGAACTCAAGGGAAGGAGAAAATAAGGTTGTGGCCAAAAATGTTAAAACATTTAATGGCTAAGTTCTTACCTTCTGATTATCAGCTGAAGCTTTTTAGAGAATTTCATAACTTAAGACAGAAGCAGTTGTCCATATCTAGCTACACTGAAGAATTCATGAAGTTACAAATCAGGACTAATCTACAAGAAGATGATGAGCATACTGTGGCTAGATATGTTAATGGACTAAGATTTCAGCTCCAAAATGAGCTTGCTCTACTCAAAATAAACATTGTGGATGAAGCATATCAACTAGCCTTGAAGGTTGGGGAGAAATTGAATAGAGTTAGCAGAGTGGGCAACAAAAGAGGCGGGAGTAGTTCAAATAGAGGAAGAGGGGGCTCTTCCAAATCAATTACTAAAGAAGAGACCATGATTAATGAGAAGCCAAATTTCCAAGGAAGGGGTAGTTTTAGAGGTAGAGGAAGAGGACAACCATTCCTGGGAGGTTGGAAACCTTTGAGGTGCTATATTTGTAGTGAAGCTCATAGAGCTGTAGATTGCCCTCAAAACCCCAAAAGAGCTATGATGACTCAAGAAGAAGGAGAAGAGCCCATAGTAGAAGAAGTGGAAGCAGAGACATGAGAGATTTTGATGTTGAGAAGGACCATGGTAGCTGGGGACAAAGAAAACACCCAAGCTGATTGGAGGAGAAATACTGTATTTCGAACACAATGCAAGTGCAAAGATAAAGTGTGCAAGGTGATTGTTGATGGAGCGTCTACGGATAACTTGGTAAGTATAGAAATGGTACAAAAATTAAATATTTCTTGCATGACCAAACCAATTCCTTATAAAATTTCATGGCTAAAGAAGGATCATAGTGTGCTTGTGAACCAGTCTTGCTTAGTTGAATTCAAAATTGGCCCATACGAAGATAAGGTGTTGTGTGATGTAGTGCCAATGGATGCTTGTCACTTGTTATTAGGGAGGCCTTGGCTATATGATAGAGATGTAATCGATCGTGGTAGAGAAAATACTTATGAGATACAACATGGGGGAAAACTCCATATTTTGAAGCCTTTTAAGGAAGAAGGATCAGCAAAAATAACAACTTTGTCACTATCTACAATAGGGTGGAAAGAGTTTTTAAGAGAGTCTAAGGGAGTGATATGTTATTTGTTGTACCCACAGAGCAAGGAGAAATCAGATCAGCAAATAATTCCTTTGGAAGTACAAGAATTGTTGTAACAATATTCAGACTTGATGCCAAGTGACCTACCAGTTGGTTTGCCTCCCTTTAGAGGCATTACTCACCAAATTGATCTAATTCTTGGTGCTAAACTTCCAAATCAAGCAACTTATAGAATGACTCCTCTAGAGAATGAGGAAATGAGAAGACAAATCACTGAATTAATGGAGAAAAGATTCATGAGAGAAAGTATGAGTCCTTGTGCCACTCCTGCTCTACTCTCCCCTAAGAAGGGAGGGAAGTGGAGACTTTGTATGGATTCTCGAGCCATTAACAAGATCACTATGAAGTATCATTATCCATTACCTAGAATGGATGACTTACTAGATTGTTTGTTAGGTGCTAAGATCTTCTCCAAAATTGACCTCAGAAGTGGTTATCATCAAATTCAGATTCGGGAAGGTGATGAGTGGAAGACAGCTTTTAAAACCCAAGATGGGTTATTTGAGTGGGTGGTGATGCCATTTGGACTATCCAATGCACCAGCTACCTTCATGTGAACAATGAATCAAGTATTTAGATCGCATATTGGGAAATTTATGATAGTTTATTTTGATGATATATTAATCTTTAGGAAATCCTTGAGGGAGCATGTAGAACATTTGAGGATAGTACTTGACATACTTAGAATAGAAAGGTTATTTATCAATAATGAAAAGAGTGAATTTTGCAAAGACAAGTTGGTATTTTTGGGCAATGTTATTTCATCAGATGGCTTGAGCATGGATCCAGAAAAGGTCAAGGCTATTCTTGAGTGGCCTACTCCTCAAAGCATTACTGAGGTGAGAAGATTCTATGGTTTGGTGAATTTTTATAAGAGATTCATCAAGAATTTTAGTGGAGTAAGTGCAGCATTGACAGATTACACAAAAGGGAAGGCTTTTTCTTGGACAAAGGCAACTGATCTTAGTTTTGAACAGCTCAAAAAGAAAGTAACAGAAGCACCTATTCTTTCCATACCTAATTTTGAGAAGCTTTTTACAGTTGAATGTGATGTTTTAGGGGTAGCTATTGGAGGAGTGTTAAGTCAAGAGGGGAAACCAGTTGCCTTCTTCAGTGAGAAATTAAATGAAGCTAAAAATAGGTACACCACTTATGATAAAGAATTATATACTGTGGTACAAGCATTAAAATATTGGAGGCACTATCTCTTACATAAGGAGTTCATTTTGATGACTGACAATCAAGCTTTGAAGTATATAAATTCACAAGGTAATTTGTCCTATAAACACGCTAAATGGGCTTCCTTTTTGCAAGCTTACACTTTTGTTGTGCAACATAGGAGTGGTAAGAGCAATGTAGTGGTTGATGCTTTGAGTAGAAGGTTCCATTTATTAGTTTTAATGAGTCATAGATTGGTTGGCTTTGAAGAGATGAAAGGTGAATATGCCAAAGACCCCTATTTTGGTAGCATTTGGATAGCTCTAAACAGTCCAAACTATACCAATATGCATTCATTTGAAGACTACATATTGTTAGATGGTTTCTTGTTTAAGGGGTCTCAACTTTGCATTCCCCTTGGATCACAAAGAGAAAAACTAATAAGGGAGTTGCACTCAAATGGTTTGGGTGGACATTTTGGAAGAGATAAGACATTTGGACTAGTTAGCGAGAAGTTCTTTTGGCCTAATATGAGGAGAGATGTGAACAAGTTTGTTGTTGCTTGTAGAGTGTGTCAAACAGCAAAGGGGGGTAGTCAAAATACTGGTTTATACATTCCATTACCCGTTTCAAGGAACCATGGGTTGATATCTCTATGGATTTTGTTTTGGGGATTCCAAGAACCCAAAGAGGCAATGATTCAGTGTTTGTAGTGGTGGACCATTTTTCCAAAATGGCCCATTTCATACCCTGTAAGAAGAAAAATGATGCGAGTCAGGTGGCACACTTCTTTTTCAGGGAAGTTGTGAGATTGCATGGTGTTCCAAAAATAATAACAAGTGATAGGGATGTCAAGTTCTTAAGTCACTTTTGGAGAATCTTATGGAAAAATTTGGATAGCAGGTTGCAATTCAGTTCAGCATATCATCCTCAAACTGATGGTCAAATAGAGGTAGTGAATAGGATCTTGGGAAATCTATTGAGGTGTTTAGTTGGAGACAATCCCTGACAATGGGATTTGGTGTTACCACAAGCAAAGTTTTCCTATAATTCCAACATAAATAGATCAACTGGTAAGTCTACTTTTCAAATTGTATATGGTGCAAATCCTAAGGGAGTCATGGATTTAGTTGACTTGCCAGTAAGTACACATAGCAACCATGAAGCTACAGAATTTTTAGAAAACATTCGTGAGATACATTAGTAGGTCAGACTCAAATTGTAGTCCATGAATGAATAATATAAGAAGAAGGCTGATTTGCATCGAAGAAGTAAGGTCTTTCAAGAAGGAGAGTTGGTCATGGTACACCTACGCAAAGAAAGGTATCCACAAGGTGCCTACAACAAGTTGAAGCCAAAGAAAACTGGGCCCTGTAGAATCATGAAGAAGATAAATGACAATGCTTATCAAATTGAATTGCCAGAAGATTTAGACATTAGTCCCATCTTTAATGTTTTTGACCTTCATTCATACTCAGCTGAAACTGGTGACGAACAGGTAGAAGATGAGAAAAATGAGATAGATGATGACAATTGGGTCAAGCATTTTCCAAGGAAGACAAGACAACAAATTGAACGAGTACTAGATACCAAATTGATGGCTACTCAATCTAGTTCTTATAAGTTGTATTTTGTTAAGTGGGAAGGCTTGCCCGATTCTTACAACTCTTGGATTTCAGAAGCTGACTTACTAAAGTATAGCAAAAAATTTCCACCTCATGCACCAGAACCAAAATAGCCAAGAGACCCTATCTTCTTTTAGAGTAGGGGAGGATGATGCGGAGCATTAACAACTACAAGTTTGCGGAGCATTAATTAACAGCTCCTTCCCTTACTTGGAATTGGTTGTAACCGATCAATCTTTTTGGGACTGATTCATACTATTTTTAGTCTTTAGTGTTTGAGTTTTTATGATTTTGTTGTTGACAGTTGACAGTTGTCCCTTGTTTGTTTCTTTGTGGAGTTATTTTTTAGGAGTCTTTTATTATTCGGGGATTCTTAGAGAAGTTAGGGAGTTTTGAGAAAAAAAGAGTGGGAAACAATTTGATGAGGGATTACATGACTGAGTCTGGGCAAATGACTCAGGATGCTGGTTTATTTTTCTGAGACACTGTTATGTTTTATGGTTTTAATTTTGGATGGAGTTGTTGCCAATAAAATAATATTTATTTATTCTCAGGATTCTTCCATTTTCTACTTTTGTTTTGGTTCTGCTATTTTTGTTATTTCTAAGAATTTGCAGGTGTTAATCTTGGAGCTGCATCATTATACTTCATCCATGGATTGTGATATTTATGTGTATACACCTAATCAAAATTCATCATGTGATAGTAATGTGTATCTAGTATGACTATTATTGATGATATTACGCCCTCTTCTACTAAACATGACATTGTCAAACCTTATGATGTTTTTATTTCTACATATTGTGATAGATCTATTATGCATATCAATTAAAATTTATCATTTATTAAGTACTATACTAGACCTAATTTTATTCATACTTTGTATACCTTACTTATAATTATACCACATGAATATTGTACTAGATAGGAAAATCTAATGTGGGGTATAATGTGCATGCTTAACCTAATAATACCATTAGTAGAATATCTCTTTGGTACTTAATATATTCTTTCAATATAAATAGAGACATCTTGAGACAAATATTTGCATGCAAGTGAAAGATCAAAGTTGTGTCCCATTTTAGGCCAACTTATTAGCATAACAAAATTTAAAACCATTTCAAACTAAAATTCAATTTTGGTCAAAAATATGTTCTAGCTAGATTCATTCTAGTTAAATTAGATCTACTTCATAACTTTTTCAATCAAAAATTTCCACTAAATACATGTGTAACATCATGTTGGTTCCAATTATAAAAATTGAAATTATTTGAGTTTTTTTTCATTATTTAAAAAACTTAATGCTCTCACAACTACTAATGTAAATAATATATTTTAAAAATATATAAAAATACTCTTTGTAGACATATAAATGTAATACTTTCAAGTATTTTTAATATTTTAATTTGTGTGTGTGTAGATGTGGCATCAAAGATCTTGAAAATTTGGGAATTGGGTTTCAATCTTAAAATGGAAAGCTCCAACATGGTTGTGTGAGTAAAATATGTGTAAATGAATAACAAACACAATCAATAAGACATTATATTAATAGATTTAAACAACAATTAATCTAATAGAAGCAAGAAATCTATTGAAAGAGTCACATTGCTCTCTATCTCCAAAGATTTATTAAATCACAGGGCTCTTATATTTTGTAAGCACTGTGACTGTTAAAATGACAATCTAGAGAATGAGAATGATAAGCTATATGATTCCTAAATGATATGCAAGCTATATGATTTAAAAGCTATGATATTGATTGTTGATAATGAAAGCTATATGTTGTGATATGATAATGGAAGCTATATGATGTGATCTATAATGAAAGACATGATTATAAACTAAATGATTGAGATGATTCTAAATTGATAAATGCCAAATTGCTCAAAAGTTGTAAAATGTATTTCTATAGAGTAAGTTTGCACAAAGTTGTGATCCATTTCCTATAGAAAGAGGTTGTATTTATAGACTCCCGGTAGCACATTTGTGAAGGGGTAGCAAAGAAAAGGTCTGGATTTGATCTGAAAGATTGAATGGTGAAGGATGAAGGAGCCTAAGATGATTATGGAGATTGTTCCTCCCCACAAAAACACTCGGCTAGAAGATAGGAAGAATCAATGGAAGAAGATGAAGAAGTTTTCCTACAAATTTGTCTTCAATTTGTCTCCAAATTTACCCGTGAAGGTTGAGTTGAATTAATTAGATATCAAATATCTAATTTGGTGGGTGTATATGATTAGCTATAGAAACATGCCTTTATTTGAATATTTTGATATATTCAATTTAGTAAAAGAGGATATTTAATTTAATAAAACAAACTATAGTAAGTTGTTTATTAAATTAAGATGGAAGAAATGGATAATTAAATAAAACAAAGTATGAAACTTTTTTATTTAATTTAGATAGAATGATGTTATTAAGATAGATTAAATAGGAGAATTTGATAATTAAATAAAACAAAGTATTAAATTTTTTTATGTAATTTAGATGAAATAATAGAAGAATTAGATGACTAAATAAATTAAAGTATTAAATTTGTTTATTTAATTAAGGGGAAATTAATATGATAAAGATAGAAGAATTTAAACGTGAACTATATAAATAATTTTTTCTATTTATTTAATAGTAGATGAATTAAAGGTTAATTAATCAAATAAAACGTATTTAATTAATTAGATTTATCCATACCATTTTTAGGTGTATATATTTTGCCCCTCTTTGAAGTGATGTGTTTATGCATTGCTTCAAGGAAAATTTTGCTGTTGCTGCCAGTATTGATGAAAAAAAAATTAGTATGCCCCAGATGTTGATTTTGAAGTGATGATGGATATATTCCCCCTTAGGAGACAAATTGATGAATTTTTGGATTTTTTTGGAATTTTTCAAATTTTTATGATTTTTATGATTTTATGATGATTCAACGATTTATCTCCTGATAAAGAATATTGATTCCTCCAGATGATTAAATGTTTCCCTGCTTTTCCTCCTTGTGCTTGATGTTTTTTTATCATGTCAGCCTTTGATGATCCTAATAGATTAGAAGATTATTAATCTCATGATAGGTGAGATTCAATGATTGATTGATTGATTGACCTCATGATAGGCGAGGATCAATGATAGATTGATGATTGACCTCATGATAGGCGAGGATCAATAATAGATTGATGCTTGATTGACCTCATGATAGGTGAGGATCAATGATAAATTGATGTTTTATTGACCTCATGATAGGAGAGGATCAATGATAATCACTCACAAGATTTGATCAAAGTCTCACCAGAGCCAATTAAATTGATAGGTTGATTGATTGTTGATTGATTCATAATATTGTTAATTTGTGATATATTATGATCATAGGAGGATGTTAGAGTTCTTCCCAAATACGTGGGACATGATTTCACATCTAGGGCAGGCCAATATGGATATCATTAGTTGATGTGGTTTATCAGCTTTGATTGATATACCCTAGTATAGGATTGATTAATGTATTAAAACTTGATGATGTACACTTATTCAGTCAGAGATTTTATGATTGCTCTATCATGTTATTGATTCACCAGCCTTGGAAAATGTATAATGCAGATGTAAAACTAATATGAATGCAATTTAATTTAACCATGAAAATCTACATATGCAAACATTGTCATCTTAATAGTCTATTTATCATGATTTTTATCATCATTGAGCCTTTAAAATGTTAAAAGTGAATACAAGCATCAATGGTATGAGTTACACCATGATGACCTGAGTACTACTTTCATGATTTTTGATATTGCAAGTGAACACAAGAATCTAGGTATAATTAAACTAAGATGATCTAACCATTTCTTGCATAAACAAACAAGAATCAATCATTTTTCTATGTGAATTCAGAATGTCATTAGTGATACTTGGTAGAGAACATATCATGACAATTCACACAATAATAATGATCAACTCACAGGCAGCAAACAAAGAAAATACCATTCACCTTCCTAGCTTCTCTAGTTCAATACATCATCGAGTTTCTCCAAAGAAATGATAACAAAAATCAAAGTACAAAATTTGAACAGTCAAGCTAAAGCGATAAAATCATGATTCAAAAGAATATCATCCATCTAAAGTTGTTTCGATTGATTTGATTTCAGTTGTTTGATATGGATGGTTGGTTTTCTAAAATGTTTTGATGTTTGATGTATGTTCAATGTTGAGTTTCATTGTGATCATTGTGTTTGTTGTGTTGCCATATTGTTGTTTTCCTATTTGTTTAAGCTCAAGTTTATTTCCCCCAATGAGTTTAGGATTTTTCCCCCAAGCTAGGCTAAGACACAACCACATTGCCAGGATATGTTCATGAGATCCTCCTATCAAATGATAAATAGAAATGAAAGTGAAAATGAACGACCAAGAAATGTCCCCAATAGATGGAAAGGCTAGTTTAAATCACAAGTAGCGCCTATTCCCATGTTTTCATTGTGTTTTTATTGCACTTTTTCATACTTTATGATTTTTTTGTATTTTTTTTATGTTTCTCTTTTCTAATTTTTTTTTGTATTTTTTTGTCACCATGATGCCTATTTGCTAGGTTTTCATCAAGGTGGCCATTTTCCCATGCACTAGATGATTCAGGTATAGAATTTCCTAAGATGGAGATTGTTGATAGGTTCATTGAACAAATCCCCTTTAGGTGTAGACAGTCGATAGGCTCTAGATCCATAGACTGATATGATAACAAAGGGACCTAGCCAGTTAGGTTCAAACTTCCCTTTCTTTTCTCTGTCTTGTTGATTATGAGGGTTTTCCTTTAGGACCAAGTCACCAACCTAAAATACTCTAGATTTTACCCTGTGATGTAGCTTTTGGACATCCTTTGTTGATATTCCTTCAAATGGTTCATAGCTTGTTGACGACATTCATCTAGTAGTTCTAGTTCTTGAAGTCTAGACACTCTATAATCCTCATCTAAAATAATTCCCTTTATTGACACATGAAGTGATGGTATCTCAACCTCAATAGGTAGTATGGCATCTGATCCATATACCAAGGCATATGGTGTAGCTCCTATAGGTGTTCTAATGCTAGTTCAATATGCCCAGAGAGAAGGATTTGATTGAATGTACCAATCATGTCCAACATCGTTGACAGTCTTCTTCAAGATTTTCAGAATAGTTTTGTTTGAGGCCTCCTCTTGGTCATTTCCTTGAGATAGTAGGGTGTTGAAAAATGATGTTGGATATGAAACCTCTCACACAGTTCCTAAAAATCCTGATTCTTAAAAGGTCTACCATTGTGTGTGACAATGGACTATGGAATGTTATATCGATAGATTGTTGAGATTATGGATGCACAGTCCCTAAAGCTCTGAAGCCTTCAATGGAGGACCCTTGCCAGGAAAGATAATCAACCACACAAAAAGTGTTCGAATTTAGGCATGTACAATGGAGATTCTATAGCAGTCTACATTATGAGATGAGATTATTACAAATGTACAAAATGTCTGAATATATAGGCATGAGTGAGATACAAGATGCAAAATAATTTTTCCATGTGTCATGATCTAACAACATGTGACAATATGAACCCTAACTAACTAGGGAATTATTAAATGTTGAGATAAGTTCTACAAGGGAAACTGATCTTCTAGAAGGAATCTTATACCTACAAACAAGGAAGGGGACATTACCCCATTAGTAAATGATTTATTAAAATGCAACCTAGGACTAAATGATATATGACCTAAGTTAACTTATGCTAGTGTAATAATTACTTTAATTACATGAACACCCCCCCATAAGTTCAACTTAGGGAAGAAAATGCAATGATTATGAAAAGATGATCGATGATGGGTCTCAGCTATGAGGCCATGTTAGGTACCCATGTACATGAAGATGCAGGAAATCTCCCACAACTAGAGAAAAGGGGAAAATCGAGTGGGAAAAAAACCCCTCTCCAAAAAGGAGATGAAAATGAAAAAAAAGTGAGATAGGATGGGAAGGATGGAGGACTCCCAAATACCCCCAATTAAACCATTTTTCACATGGATACATTATAATATCCCCCCCATAGGAGGGAAAAAGAGAGACTATATATCCCCCCCAGAAGATGATATCAATTGCAAAAATGGTAAATGTCTAAAGACATAACATGATCCAATGTCGAAAAACAACTTGTCTCCCTTATGGAAGAAACAAAACCAACTGCAACCAACTGCAAGTGTAGAGATGATTCCCATTCTAGATAGTAATTGAAGGAAGGATGAAGGTAGATGATGATGTCTCTAAATTCTACTCATGTGTCTCATTTCCGGATGATGAAGATTCCATAGTCCTAAACAATGAAGAGGGTGACAAACCAGGACGATATGGAAACTGATGTTGAACAATATCCAAAGATGATGATGTGATTGATGTAATGGATATGATGGAAACTTGATATCCCCCCTGAATGAAGTGTCCTCAAAACCACTGAAAGAAATCTGAAGCAATAAATGTGTCCAAACCACAAGTTTCTTGTTAGGAAGAAGCAAATGCAATGGTAGATGTTGAAGAAACCTCAAATCCTGAATGGAATGACAGGGAAGAAGTCTCATATATGAAATCTCTGAAGAGAAACCAAGTGTCTCCAAGATAGTCTCAGGATCTCCAATCAAGGTTGAGACAAAGGAATGAGAAGACTCAAGAAAACTCTCTAAAGTGGGATCTGAATGGAGGAGTGATATTCCCTCAAGAATTTCCTCAAAACCTATAGAAGTAGCCAAGTCAGTGATACCTAAAACAAAGCCATCCTATGATGCCAAGTCTAGAAAATTGAATGTGTCCTAATGAATGATGATGGTGTAAACCTCAATCAATGAATTTGGACAAGGAATCACTGAATGTGAAGGGATACCAACTATCTCTGATGGAGAAGAAGCACCTAAAGCAACCTTGTCAACCTATTTAGAAGATTCAAGGAAATCAGCCTCCTGCACAACAATATCATCATGGGGTACTTGATCTGAGGAATGACATTCTGAATCTTAACCATTAAGGAATGATGGAGTATTTGAATATCCATATATCTCACAAAGCTTATTCCAAAGGATGTGAGGACAATCACAATGATCAATAGTACTCAGAACATCACAATCAACTTGCATTGAAATGATCTCCAAAATAGTGTATCTACTGCAACTCCAAGAAAATTCAAGAATACCTTCACTTGGATGAGGAACTATACCAAATACATGTGGAAATAAATCAAGTGATTGGAGATGGTGGATGATCCCATCCTACCATTGTTTATAGTTACCCTTGTGCAACATAACTAGAGAAGGAGACTATGCAAGCCCCATAATGAAATTTCTCTAAAAAACACAAAGACACTAAACTTCAATAGCAAATTGAAGCTTCCAAATATAATATACAACTGAAGTGATGCTACCTAGATCAAAAAATATTTTTCCAAGCTTCAGGATATCCAAGTTATTGAACAAATGCACCAAATTGAAAAAATCAATGCAAGAGTACCTAGAGCTAAAACTAATCAAGTTGTCTAGGCTAATGAAAAAAGCTTTGAACTATCTTCCTGATGCCACTGGAATCACTGAAATTTGATAAACGGTTGCAAAGATACAAGCCTTTATGTCCAAATTAGGGTTTGTACTTTAGTTGACTATAGAATTTTTTACGAGCAAAATTTCACAGAACTAATTTCATTACTAGAAAGTGCTTGAAATTCCCTTTCCGACGATATCTCGTTTGCTGATTTTTGATACCCTGGTGAAAAGTTAAGAAAAAATGAAAAAATGCCTTGATTTGGCACTTGACAGGCTAATTAGGTGCAAAATTATAGCACCCCAGGCACTAGCACCTGGTCGATCATATGACCATAGTGGAAATGTTTGAAAAAAAGAGTGCTCCACTAGGAGCAGCATCGAAGCGGCCAAATCGACTAAGCAATGGTGGCACGACCTGTAGTGGGCTAACCCCTTGGTCATTGATAGGACCAGGGTCAGGGCTAACAAGGGCTCCAAGAATGCTAGTGACAAACATCGATGAAGTCTCAACGGTCGGAAGGGGGAGATGATGGGCCTGGCAGTCGGTGGAAAAAGAGATTGCCGAGGATGGAGGATTTGAAGCAAATCGGTGAGAGCCAAGCTACAGGGTCAGCGTCGGTCAATGATGGGACTGGTGATGGATGGTGAGCCCCTTGATAATTGACCAAGCTTTAATATCTGCAGACTTTGAAATGATGGGGCTGAAAAAATAATTTGATGTGATTTTTTAATATTGCATAAAATGCAATTAAAAAATCAAAGATCTTGCTGACTATATAATATGTATGCAGAAAATAAAATGCCAACTACAAAATTTAATCAAACCCTAAATTTTAAAAAAATGTCGATGAAATATAAGACCCTTATAATGCTGATGGATTTAAAAATAAAATCCCCAGTAAATATGTTGATAAAAATAGATTGATGCTGATTGTGAATAAAATTAGCAGTCGAATTTATTTTTCTGTCAACTATATAAAGCCCAAAAATAATGATGTTTTGCCAAACAAAATAGATAAAGCCCTGATATTTTTTTTTTAAAGTGCTTGTGACTAAAAAGAAATTGCCCCAAAGGACAACTAACTGGGGTGATTTTTTTACTACAAATTGTACAAATAGTATGGTTGATTTTGCAAACCCAAATACCTCTAATGGCTCTCAGGTTGATGAATCCGATTTTGATGATTGGACAGGTGATCCTAGGGTTTCATGGCTTTTTGAAGACAATGGTGAGCTTAGATCTGACTCAATCTACTTGGTCCCTAGGTAGAGTCAAGTAGCTTGCAAAGAATCTCGCACACCAACTTTCTTGATCGAGGGTTGACATTTCACTTGACAAGCTCTGATACCATGATGAGATTATGGATGCAAAATCCCTAAAGCTCTGAAGTCTTCAATGGAAGACCCTTGCCAGGAAAGATAATCAACCACATAGAAAGTATTTGAACTTAGGCATGCACAATGGAGATTCTATATTGCTCTACATTATGAGATGAGATGATTACAAACGTACAAAATGCTTGAATATATAGGCATGAGTGAGATACAAGATGAAAAATAACATTGCCATGTGTCATGATCTAATAACATGAACCCTAACTAACTAGGAAATTAAATTTTGAGATAAGTTCTAGAAGGACAACTCATCTTCTAGAAGGAATCTTATCCCTACAAACATGATATATGACCTAAGTTTACTTATGCTAGTGTAATAATTAATTTAATTACACTAACACAGATGAGGTAATTTAGTATGAAAGAAGAGATTTGTTTTCCAGTGATTGTTGTCAAGGGAGAAACTTCTATCCACTTTGTCAAGTATTATGTGGCTGTGATTATGAATTTGTGTCCATTGGATGAAGACAAATTAATATTTCCTACCAAGTCTAGTCCCCATTGATAAAAAGGCCATGTTGAAGTGAACGGTTGTAATTCTCTTGCACTAGTGCATGGATCAAGTTACCATATATTTGACATTTTTCACACTTCTTAACAAACTAAAAAGACTCCTTCTCCATGTTCGATCAATAAAACCCAAATTAGAGGAGTTTCTTCACTAGGGTTAGTCTTCTTGAATGAGTTCCACAAATACCTTCATGAACCTTGTGTAAAGCTATCTCAAACTAATTATGTTCTAGAAACCGAAGAAGAGTACCATCTAGACCTCAACAGAAAAGTATGTCAACAATTAAGGTATGTTGTGCAGTTTGATGAATGAAGTTGCATTTCTGGTTTTTGGAAAGGTCGGGAGGAAGGATATTTCCTTTTAGGTAAGTGTAGGTCTTTCCATAAATTGAGGATTCAATTTCAACTAAATGGCATATGGTTTGAGATTTTGGATTATCATAAGCAAGGTTAGACACTTGTTCCACCATAAACTCATAACAACCTCACTTTTCTAGCAACTATAAGAGAGAAGAAATTGTCGCCATAGCATCAGCAGCCTTGTTTTCTGCCCTTGGAATCTGTTCAAATTTGATATCTACAAAGTAATTTTTGAAATCATCCACCATTCTCTTATATGGCATCAACTTCTCATCTTTGGTTTGATATTCATCATTTACCTAATAAATGACTAGTCGTGAATCTCCATATACTTGTAGTTTTGTGACCTTCCACTCAACTGCCACTTTGATGCCAATGATTAATGCCTCATATTCTACTACATTATTTTTACATGGAAACATGATTCTATAGGACTTTGGGATGGTATATCCTTTGTTGGAAATAGGGTTCCATTCAATTGCAAATCCTAAACATTAATTGTTTCATGTATCTCCTAGATTCTTGGAATGTGTTCAATAACACTAAGATTAGGATGAGATTAATATTTGATGAAATAATCATGATTATTGACATTTGTAATTAATTCTAAGTGTAAGAAGCATTTTAAGGCATCCATATTGAGTTCCTAAATAATAGGGACACATGGGACACTCACATGGTAAGATGAAACTTACCTTGTGTCTAGTTAACTATACGGAGTAACAGTTAACACTTCTAAATGCATGTAAAGATCCTAGGAGTTAGGATTTGATGTTTGCATGCTTGAAGTTTAGTTAATTTTAGTTTAGATTAGTTCAATTCAGTTTAGTTCAGTTCAGTTTAGTTTAGAATCAGTTTAGTTCAGTTCAGTTCAGTTTAGTTCAGTTCAATTCAGTTCAGTTCAATTCAGTTTGGTTCGGTTCAATTATCTTCAGTTGTATGCAAGTGCATGTTGCATGCATGTTGGTTATTTTGAGTTGCAAGTAGTTAGCTTCAGTTAACTTGTAATGCATGGCTAATAACATTGAGTTGTATGACAGATAATAGGGACTACCTCCAGTTAACAAGGGATGACCATTCTTTGGGAATGGTGTTGAGTAAATGTTTCAGTTAACTATAAAGCCCTTGAAGCCAACTTGGGAACCCAAGATGATTTATTGGATTTACCTCTCATGCATGATAAGATATTTATGAAGGCTCAGTTAAGTAGCTTTACTTAAGGGTGCCAACTTTGAGGAAGAGCTTTGGAATTATCACTGAAGTGAAGGAGAAGTTGTAGCTTTAGTTTGGGACACCCAAATGCATGATGCACATGTTTTAAGCTTTAGTCTTCACTGAATAACTCTACTTGAAGGAATATGTCGTACCTTTTCAAGGGCTTGAGCTTGTGCATTGTAATTATCACCATTTGGAGATTACAAGGTTGCATATTGTCTCTATATCTCATTCAAGTTGAATAGAGTTTTCATAATTGTTATTGCAGGTGTGAAGAAGATTGGTAAAGATAGAAGAAGCATTCTCAAGCAAGAATTGGAGCTATTGTAATTCAGAGATTGAATAATAAAATAAATATTGGTGGAGTTTTTTCTTGAAAGGTTTTCTCCATGGTATATCTTGTGTGATCCTTCTAATATCCTGTCTAGTTCTTCTATCAACTTCTCTCTTCATTCTACAACAATAAAATGAATTAATCAAGATAATCACCCACAAAGAATATATGTAACAAAGAAAGAGCTTACTTAGATCAACAATATTAAAGTTTTACAGAGTATTAAGCTAAGAAAACACCTCATTTTTCAACATTTGGTATCAGAGCTGAGGTTGGGTAGAGTATCAGGATGCCATTCTCTTAAAGTTTGAGTGATTTATTGGCTTAGTGGGATCTTTTATTATTATTTTTATTTGCTGACTTTGAAAACAATAAGTTTGTTACAGAGGTCATTGAGAGCTTGAATTCACAGGTTTGGTGTGAGCTTATAACAGAAATGGGGTTTTGATTATGTGCATCATGATGTCATGGGATTGCTCAGTATCATAGTTTAGTGGGAGCATTTGGCAATGATGTGGATCCTTGGTTGTAGGATGGTTTTGTTATTATTTCATGGTATACTCTTGATTAGGAGTTTAGAGTTGTGGCATAATACATGTTATGATAATTATGATCATGAGAAATATCTAAAACTCCATATGCTTTTAAAAAGTAATGGTTTGATGTTTATCTTGTTGCCATGTATAGCTCTGTATCACAGTTTAGTGGGAGCTTTGGTAGGATATAGTGATCTTCATGAACAGGATGGTAGTCACAATGCCATGTGTGACTTGGTACTATGGTTCAGTGGGAGTTTTTGGCAATGACGTGGATGCATCATTGGTAAGGTTATCTTCAAGTGATTGGGGATATGTTTTCTTGGTTTAGAGTGGTTGCTAATATGTCATGGTTTACTCTTGTTGCATTTAGAGTTTGGCATATTACATGGTTCTCTTGAGACTAGGATGTATAAGTATATTATGATGCATGTGATCTCCTAAGAGGAGATGGTTAGATCATGGATGTCATGTTTATGTTCAAGGTTGGAGCTTTGACAATGATCTTGTGTAGTTCTCTTAAGTTTTGGGTACATTAATCATTTGCTTGATTACTTCATGAAAGTGTTCTGTTGCATTTGGAGTTTGGCATGGATTGGTTGGTTACAGGTCCTCATGGATACTTGGAGAAATAGATGAGGTTGGAATTCTCTTATGGTAATAGACATTTGTTGGAATGGTTACTTGTAAGAAATTTTTTTCAACAAAAAAGACCGAGGAGTCTACACCTTGGTTGAATGTGAATTCAACACACTCGGTGGTTTAGCATGCCTCTAAAGAGGTGGTTTGGTTACATAGGCTTGGGAAAGGTAATGGTTTGGTTGATAATGGGAAGGTATTAATTGAGAAAGCTAAAAATTTAATTAATGTTACATATTATCTTATGAAACCATATAGATAAGTTCTCTTGGTTTTAATCATTTGCTTGGAAGCTTCATGACTATGCAGGTTGCATTTGAAGTTAGCATGGATTGATTAGTTGGTGCAAGAAGGCCATTGGCCTTGAGTCTTGTACTTGTTTTATTATTCCTTGTTTAGAATAATTTCAATTTATAATGTCAAGTGGGAGAATGTTGGAAATAGGTTGCCATTCAATTGCAAATCCTAAACATTAATTATTTCATGTATCTCCTAGATTCTTGGAATGTGTTCAATAACACTAAGATTAGGATGAGATTAATATTTGATGAAATAATCATGATTATTGACATTTGTAATTAATTCTAAATGTAAGAAGCATGTGAGGGCATCCATATTGAGTTCCTAAATAATAGGGACACATGGGACACTCACATGGTAAGGTGAAACTCACCTTGTGTCTAGTTAACTATACGAGTAACAGTTAACACTTTTGAATGCATGTAAAGATCCTAGGAGTTAGGATTTGATGTTTGCATGCTTGAAGTTCAATTAAGTTTAGTTCAGATCAGTTCAATTCAGTTTAGTTCAGTTCAGTTCAGTTCAGAATCAGTTTAGTTTAGTTCAGTTCAGTTTAGTTTAGTTTAGTTTAGTTCAGTTCAGTTCAGTTCAGTTCAGTTCAGTTCAGTTTAGTTCAGTTCAGTTATCTTCAGTTGCATGCAAGTGCATGTTGCATGCATGTTGACTATTTTGAGTTGCATGTAGTTAGCTTCAGTTAACTTGTAATGCATGGCTAATAACATTGAGTTGTATGACAGATAACAAGGACTACCTCCAGTTAACAAGGCATGACCATTCTTTGGGAATGGTTTTGAGTAAATGTTTCAGTTAACTATAAATCACTTGAAGCCAACTTGGGCACCCAAGATGCTTTATTGGATTTACCTCTCATGCATGATAAGATATTTCTGAAGGCTTAGTTAAGTAGCTTTACTTAAGGGTGCCAACTTTGAGGAAGAGCTTTGGAATTATCACCAAAGTGAAGGAGAAGTTGTAGCTTCAGTTTGGGACACCCAAATGCATGATGCACATGTTGTAAGCTTTAGTCTTCACTGAATAACTCTACTTGAAGGAATATGGTGTACCTTTTCAAGGGCTTGAGCTTGTGCATTGTAATTATCACCATTTGGAGATTACAAGGTTGCATATTGTCTCTATATCTCATTCAAGTTGAATAGAGTTTTCATAATTGTTATTGCAGGTGTGAAGAAGATTGGTAAAGATAGAAGCATTCTCAAGCAAGAATTGGAGCTATTGTAATTCAGAGATTGAATAATAGAATAATTCTTGGTGGAGTTTTTTTCTTAAAAGGGTTTCTTCACGGTATATCTTGTGTGATCCTTCTAGTATTCTGTCTAGTTCTTCTATGAACTTCTCTCTTCATTCTACAACAGTAAAATGAATTAATCAAGATAATCATCCACAAAGAATTTATGTAACAAAGAAAAGACTTACTTAGAACAGCAATATTGAAGTTTTACAGAATATTAAGCTAAGAAAACACCTCATTTTTCAACATCCTTGAAGTGTAGCAAACAAAATTCCCACACCTAGCCCACGTTGTGTGTATGACCCATCAAAATAAAGCCTACATTGTTGTGTTGTTACAGTAAGAATGTTTGCATCAAGAAACTCAATGTTCATTGGACGATCAACTAGTAATGGAGCTTCAGCTAGCTGATCAGCTATCACTTGACCCTTGATGGCTCTTCTATCCACATACTGGATATCAAATTCACTCAAGATCATGACCCACTTGGCTAGTCTTCCTGTTAGAGCAACCTTGTTGAGTAAATACTTTAACGGATCAATCTTCGCTATAATTTTGACTGTGTGGGTTAACATGTAATGCCACAATTGTTGGGTAGCAAATACCACCATGAAACAAGATTTTTGATGAAGGTGTAATTTATCTCATAACCATTGAAAGTCATGTTGATATAATAGATAGAGCATGTTCCTTTCCCACAGGATCTTCTTGTGCTAATAAAGAACCCAAAGAAATCTTAGTAGTTGCAATGTATAGTAATAATGGTATGTCTTCTATAGGTAGCATTAGTATGGGTGGTGACATCAGATATTGCTTTATTTTATTTAAAGTTGTTTCACACCCTTGATCCCATTTGAAAGAGAAATTCGTATGTAGCAAATGATTGAATGGATGAATTTTGTCTTCTAATTGGGAGATAAATCTCCTGATTGATTGCAGACTACCCTGTAGAGATCATAGTTGACTAATATTCTTCAGTGGAGGAATTTCCATTATTTCCTTGACCATGGCAAGATCCACTTCAATACCATTGTTTAACACTATGTATCATAGGAGCTTTGCTAATGTAACACTGAACACACATTTCTTAGGATTTAATCTAACATTAAACTTCTCTAGTCTAGTAAATATTTTGTCCAGGATCTCTAAATGCCCTTCTCTGGTATATGACTTTGCTAATATATCATTCATGTAATCTTCCATAAAGGTATGCATCATGTCATTGAAAATGGTGGTCATTGCTCATTGATATGTGACTCCTGCATTTTTCAAACCAAAAGGCATGGCATTCCAGTAGAATTTTCCCCATGGGCACATGAATGTTGTATTCTCCTAATCTTCTGGTGCTATCTTGATTTGGTTGTAACCTGAGAAGCCATCCATTAGTGATAACATGGAATGTCATGTCGTTAAGTCGACAATAATGTCAATGTTTGGCAAAGGAAAATCATCCTTTGGACATGCCTTGTTGAGATCTCTGAAGTCAATACATATTTTGATATTATTATCCAGTTTAGAAATAGGTACAATATTAGAAATCCACTCAGCGTAAACAATAGATCTGATGAATCTTGCATCTAACAACTTTTTTAGCTCGTCCTTTACCAATAGGGTGATATGCAGATGCATTTTCCTTAGTTTTTGTTTCATAGGTTTTATTCCAAATGGTAGATATAAATGATGCAATAGAATATTTGGGTCTAACCTTGGCATATCAATGTAAGACCAAGCAAATTTAATGTGTCTTTCTTCAAAGAACTTGGTGAATTCGGGCTTTTCTAGTTCAGTCATAGATGTTGCCAGATGTAGAATCTTTTCTTTTTTTGTTGTGTCGATATTGATAGACTCTGTAGGCTCCACCAATACTGATGATCTTTCATGATAGTATTTTGGAAGGGTGTCAAATCACATATTTTGGTGCCTCAGAGAGGTTTTCACTGTCAGATGTGTTATTTATTTTTACTTTTTTGATATCTAATGTCACCATTAAATGGTTTTCACCATTAGATCCATTATTCATGTTTTCAATTTTGCAACTGAAAGATTTGACACCCTCCTAACTTAAAGCATCATTATGAGAATTATGATTAGAACTTGCGTCAGGTTCATCACAAAAAAGGAAATTTACAATAGCATCATCATTCGCAAAGATAGGAATATTGATAGGTTTAGTTGGTTCCCAGCTGATAAGATCAAGATGCATTAAGGGTAGAAAGTCATTAGATTGGCTAAGGTCAATGGAAATAAGGGTTTTGATAGCAATGTTGTCAAATTTTTTGGTGGTGATGTCAAGTTCTATGATATTACTCTCCTCCAAGTCATCTATCTCACTTGATATCTGTCCATCCTCAGTTGAATCATCAATATTTTGTGATCCAAATACAAGGGGTCTAGTCCCTAAGCTTTGTCCCTCCTCGGGTGTGGGTGCATACTCTTTTATGACATCAATTGGTATGTCCTTGTATGATGCTTCAGATAAAGAATCCCACTCATACTCATTGGAATCTGTTTCAGAACTATCCTGCATTTGAAGGATTCTTTCAACAACTCTATGAGTGTTTTCTTCTTTTGTTTCCCCTATATAACCCAATCCTATTTTTTCTTTTGACTGAAGTGTGAGAGGTTGAATGGGTTCTACAATTCCCTCTTTTCTTTTTCCAATAGTTCCTTGTCCTTCATACCCCATTTTCTCTAATATTGTTTTTCCCTTTCCATATTGATATGTCTTTATGTTGATAGTTGTCGATGTAGATGCTTCCTCATCTTTGTAGAGCCAATTGAGGATGGCCTTAACTTCAGATTTGTCTTCTAAATTACCTACCTTTACAAATATATCATTTCAAAACCATGGTAGGTTGTGATGAAGGTTGCATTGATGTTGATGGTTGTCCATATGATCTTGGAGATGGCAACAACTGTGAAAAAAACAAATATTATTCAATGGAATACTTTCCCATGCCTTTGTCTTTTTACTCGATCTTTTCTTTGAATTTTTGTGATAGAGAATCCAATTGAGCTTCATTGTTTGATGGAGTGGAGTCAACAACACTTGTCTTTTTGACTGGTTCTTTTTCTCAACCCATTTAGATACAACATTTAGTTTCCTTTCACTGTTGGATGAACTAGAAGTGTTTGCTTCCCTATTATGGGGCACAAAAGTGTCTTGAGTTGTTTTAAGTGTGTTACAATATTGGGGATTATTGTAATCAGTTGAAATAGTAACTTCTTGTCCATTAACAAGAAACTTTAATCACTGATGATAAGTTGAAGGTACTGCTTACATTTTGTGAATCCAAGGACGTCCCAAGAGTATATGTCATCTCTTTGTCTAGCACTTGGAAAACTATATTCTTCACAATTGGTCCCACTTGAATAGGCAACATAATCAATCCCTTGGAGGATCTCTCTTCTTCATCATAGGATTTTATTGTGATTTTCCTTCTGACATCAATAGCATTATCAAAATATCCTAGTGCACAGATCAATTTCAAAGTGAAAATGTTTAAACCAGCTCTACCATCTATTAAGACATGCTTTACCTAGTGTTTATAGATTAAAACTTCAATATGAAGGGTGGCATTGTGTGGACGAGTAAGTGATACATCATCTTGTTTGGAAAATTATAGGCAGTGAGGTGTGGTTAAGTGTCCCACCATAGCTTGGAATTGGACAACATCCATATTATTAGGTCTTGTTGTCGCCACAAGAGCTTGTTCCAAAACCTCCTTATGAGATGGTGAGATTTTAAGGAGCTCCAAAATTGATATTTATGCTAGTATTTTTTGTGGTTGATTGACTATGTTGTACTAATTTGAAGGAGTAGCAATGGTTTTAGATGAAACTCCTTTCAATATTAGCTTGGATTTCCCCCTTGTTGTTACATTGATTGGTTGATGATCTTGGTTTTCCCTAATTTTTATGACATTGATCTGATTGTTGGATGTATCCATGTTTGGGATCAAATTTAGTGGTATGATATCATTGATTTTGACGTTACCAGTTTGATTATCAGTGACACCATTCTTCTCAACCGCAGAAATACAATGAATAGTGTTGTCATAAATGTAATTTACATTTTTACCTTTCCTATTTGCCGAAGAAGATTCTCCCTTTTCATAATTTGGTAAAGGATTTTTAAATGTACTATGATCATTTTTCATTTCATGTCCTTCTACAAATACCTTCCTGTTGTCAATCAAATCTTGTACTAGATGTTTCAACTACATACAGTTATTTGTTTTATGTCCTTTTTCTATGAAAGTCACAATAGTCTGTGTCATTCTACCAAGATGGTTTTACTTTTGGTTCCCAATTTCTTGCTTCAGGTAATGTGATAAGTCCATGGGTAAAAAATTCTCTCATTGTTGATTCTATTGTTTTCCCCAATGGTGTGAATCTTCTTCGATTTGATGGTTTTTGATATGACTGTTGTTTAGATTCTCCATTGTTTGAATTTTTTTTTTGATTGACACTTTGATTGATGTTTTGGTCATTGTTTTGATTGTTCTTTGTAGTTGTTTCCATCAAGTTAAATACCGGTTTCACATTTTGTGTTTCATTTACAGCATCATTGTTACCAGTATTTCTATTCTTTTTCCAAAACTTTGGTTTATCATTGTTATTGTAGTGATTCAAGGAGTTTGTATTATTTGATCCTTCATTGTAGTGTTTTATTACCCCTATTTTAACCAAGGCTTCTTCGATCTTGAGCCCATTTTCAATTACTTTCTCAAATGTAGGGGGAATTATAGTTCAAGCCCATAGTTCATCTGATCAATTAGGTTGTCAATGAATAGTTCCATCTTTTCCTCTTCAGATATAGAACGAGGATACCTAGCAAACAACCTTTGCCATAATTGTAGAAATGATAGGAAGGTTTCAATTTTCTTTTGTTTGGTATTGTAAAGGTCCTTTATTGTTATCTCATGTTGAATATTATAAGATAATTATGAGATAAACATGTTGAATAGTTCTTCAAAAGATTGAATTCTTGGTTGTAGTTTCGAAAACCATTCCATACATTGACCTCCTAAGCTTCATGGAAATAACCTCATTAGATAAGTTTCCTCTTGTGAAAATTCTAAACTCATGGTTCTAAATTCCTTCACATGATCAATTGGATTAGTTGTACCATTGTACTTTTCGTATTTTGGGAATTCATAGTGTCTAGGAAATGGTATCATGTCTGCACTTGGATTAAAAGGATAGGGACAAATGTCTTGTAACGAGTACCTTTTTGTGGTCCCTTTTTGCATATCTTGAAGTTGTTGCAAGTTTTGCATTTGATGTGTTAGAAAATTCACTTGATTTGTGTGTTTTGTATTTTGTGGTTCAGTTTCAGCTGCTATAGGTGCTTCTTTTATTCGATTAACATCAAATTCCTTTGGAAGTTTTGCACCTAGTTCAACTAGCATCAAAAGGTATTTTCCATATCTTGTTCTAAAACTTTTTCCATAAATTTATGGAAGTTAGGATCTTGTTGTATTTTTTGGATATCCTCTTGGGTTATTTCATTAGCATCATTTTGGTGGACTCTTTGAAAGGTATTTTCTTCTCTATCACCCATGTTGCAAAGTGGATTCTCTCTTTTGTCTTCTTCTCCTTTTTTTCAAGATCTTGTGACAACAAGCATATGCTTGAATCAAATTTTTACTAAACTTAGATCACAAATGGGAGTGCAATTTGTTGGATAATTGATGCCTTAGCCAAATAGAATGATGGATCCTATTGATATGATTAAGGAATTTCTAATTTTCAAATTTTTATTCCCTGGCTGAAGGATGATAGATCCTATTATGGGAGTTAAACTAAAAATCAAAAATTGATTTGAAATTGATTCCCTTTAAGATGTTTTGATCTTAGTTTGAAAAATGATGGTTTTTTTGCAAAAAGCCTAATGTTCCCAAGTTTTTTTCTATTGTAACAATTGATTTGGGTGGTGGGAATATTGTATTGTTGGTTGTGGGATGAAAGAATGATGAATGGTTTGACTATGATTACGCCTTTGTGAAAGAGCTCTTCATTGGAAATAAGCTTGTGAATATAAAGGCTCTAAAGAAAAATCATCAATATATCCTCTAGCAAAGTCATGATATATATGGATGAAAGTTCAATGTTCAAGCAAGATTTTACTACTTTGATATTAGAAGCGTCTCCTTTCCAAAATTTTCTTGTAGCTAAGTTGCTTCTTTGGTTTCTTGATTCTTTTTGCAAGGGATTTCTTGACAAATCTTGTTGATTTCCAATCCCTTAACATAAATGTCACAAGTTTATTTGTCAAACTCTTATGTTTTTCTAGATGATCTTATCTAAATTAATGTTTTGAAAAAATAGCAAGCAGTTGTAAAATAGTTGTTTCTAAGTCCTAAAATCTACAACATTGAGTGTATGTTCAAGGATTGAGCATGATCCCTTTTGATTTTCACTAGTATTTGAAAAGAATACACTTCAAGAAAACTCACTCTTAAGTTCAAAAGGTCATCATAATAAGCACATCCCACATCTTAAAATTGTGTCGACTCACACAACCGTGTCACCCCCTAGAGGGCGCCCGTGTTTTTGTCTTTTCCAAGCATGTACTCAAAGTTAGATTTCTCGATCCCTTGAGAAAATGGTCCTTGGAAATTATATGGTGAGTATCTTGGGGGTGGATTCTTCCTTCCCCTTGCACCATGAGTATTATAGTGTTTGGCTACTAACTCGATTATCTTCTACACTAAGGTTTGTAATAAGGGTTTTCATTCGGTGCAGCAAATGATAAACTCCCTCAGGAGACCTCCCAACCTTTAGAAAAAAGGCTTTGGGGATGGTTATCTTGCACACTATCGTTGAGTGGATTTTTATCAACAACTCAATTTTGATTATAGTGGGTTGGAATCCTTGGCTTTAGGTGTTCCCACTTAGGTCGTTCCTCATGGGTGAGTATTTTTTTCCACAAGAGCGGGCCTGCTAAAGGTTTTAACAAAGCATAAAGTGCATGAAATTAAAAGATGAGTCTGGCATTTTGATCACCTAGTTAAGGAGAGAGCATAGGCCTATCACCATCAAATCACAGCAAACAATGTTTAGTTTTAAAGCCCAAATGACGATTTGCTATTCTACATGAAGATATTGCTTCACAAAAGACATGATGTTCATTTTAACCAAGATAGCAATGTATGATGACTACCCTAGGATTGGTTCATTTTAATCCAAATGGCTACCCTAGAATTGGTTCATTTTAATCCAAAAGTAGCAATAAAACCACTAGCAGTAGTCACGTCGGATCCAGATAGCAAATTAGACAAATTGCAAATGGGCTAGAATAGAGGTCATATGCACCACAAAAATAGTCAAATCCACTAGAGAATCTGTCAGATGCACTGGAGAATCTATCAAATGCACTAGAGAATCTATTAGATGTGCTAGAGAATCTATCAAATGCCCTGGAGAATCTATCAGATGTGTTGGAGAATCTATCAGATGCGTTGGATAATCTATCAAATGCACTGGAATAGTCTTCAAATGCACTAGAACAGGTGTTGTATGCGTTAATCTGCATCTCCAGTCATGACTTGCCAAAAAACCTGCAATAAAATATTTAAAATGGGGCAAGAGCCCCACAGTGGGTGCCAATTTATGTGAGTAAAATATTTGTAAATAAATAACAAAAACAACTAATAAGACATTATATCAATAGATTTAAAAAACAATTAATCTAGTAGAAGCAAGAAATATATTGAAAGCATCACATTGCTCTCTATCTCCAAAGATTTATTAAATCACAGGGCTCTCAGATTTTGTAAGAACTGTGACTATTAAAATTCCAATCTAGAGAATGAGAATGATAAGCTATATGATTGCTAAATGATATGCAAGCTATATGATGTAAAAGCTATGATATTGATTGTTGATAATGAAAGCAATATGTTGTGATATGAAAATGGAAGCTATATGATGTGATCTATAATGAAAGACATGATTATAAACTAAACGATTGAGATGATTCTAAATTGCTAAATGCCAAATTGCTCGAAAGCTGTAAAATGTATTTCTACAAAGTTTGCACAAAGTTGGAATCCATTTCCTGTAGAAATAGGTTGTATTTATAGATTTTGGCAACACATTTGTGAAGGGACAGCAAAGCAAAGGTTTGGATTTGATCTGAAGGATTTAATGGTGAAGGATGAAGAAGCCTAAGATGATTATGGAGATTGTTCCTCCCCACAAAAACACTCAGACAGAAGATAAGAAGAATTAATGGAAGAAGATGAAGAATTTTTCTACAAATTTGTCTCCAAATTTACCTGTGAAGGTTGAGTTGAATTAATTAGATATCAAATATCTAATTTGGTAGGTGTATATGATTAGTTGTAGAAACATGCCTTTATTTGAATATTTCGATTATTTAATTTAGTAAAAGAGGATATATTTAATTTAATAAAACAAACTATAGTAAGTTGTTTATTAAATTAAGATGGAAGAAATGGATAATTAAATAAAACAAAGTATGAAACTTGTTTATTTAATTTAGATAGAATGATGTGATTAAAATAGATTAAATAGGAGAATTTGATAATTAAATAAAACAAAGTATTAAATTTTTTTATTTAATTTAGATGAAGTAATAGAAGAATTAGATGATTAAATAAAACAAAGTATTAAATTTTTTTATTTAATTAAAAGGGGAAATTAATATGATAAAGATAGAAGAATTTAAACATGAACTATATAAATAAATATTTCTATTTATTTAATAGTAGATGAATTAAAGGTTAATTAATCAAATAAATCATATTTAATTAATTAGATTTATCTAGACCATTTGTAGGTGTATACAATGGTATCTATTTGTGTGAGATTCCCTACCTTTCAACTATAATATTGGGTGGTCTTGGAGGGTATTCCATTCTATTAATATTTTAAATGTGAATTTATAAGTGGGTGCAATATATTGTCTACAAAAGATCTTTTATTTGGTGTCAATTTGATCACAAGGCTAGTCAATTTGCTCCTAATTGTTTGATCATTGTTGAGGAAAAAAAAAATTATGGATCCTAGCCTTTCTCAACCTTTGAAAAGTGTGTGATGTTTCTATAGGGGACCCTTCTTCTGATAGGTGTTTCATGAGTATTATAGATGTATAGGACCTAAATCCAACTAGTTGGGAATGTGGATTAATAATGATCTATTTTTTTCCAACTCTATGTGGATTAATAATGATCTATTTTTTTCCAACTCTAGATCAATGTCCCTCACTCACTTGTTTCACTCTAAAAATGTATGGATAAAGGAAGAACCTTATGGAAGATATTTTAATTAGATATTCATGAATTCTTATGATTTAGGGTAGACAATCAGAAAAGGGAATGTTTCCAATTAAAAAATTAATTTCAATAATTCATTTATTAGGGAGAAATTTGTATGTTAAGTGCAAATAGCATAACACATTAAATCCCAATCAACAATATAGAACAATGGAAAGCAAGAAATGTAAAAAATATTGAAAAAATATCACCTGGTTTTCAAGCCTCCATTGAGTGACCTTCATTGGCCTTCTCCATCTTGTTGCAAATTGTATTATTGCCCTCAAATTTAAGTGCAACTACAGCTTATGACTAAGATCAACAAAATATTGAAGTATTGTATGCTCAAGTATTCAAAAATTCTCAAACATGTTGTGTGTGTATGAATGAAAAATGACTTGAGGGAGACCTTTTTAAAGAATGTCAAATTGACAATGGATGGCCAAGATTAGAAGTTGATAAAGCCATAAGATCAAAGGATATAATTCAATGTGATTAGGAGCATTAGGGTTAGGGAAACATTAGGTCAAAGTTAGGGCAATATTTGAAATGAAGGGTTGAGATTTAATTGAAAACAATTAAATCAATGGTGGAGAAAAAGACATAGTTGTAAAATCAAACAATAATAGAAATTATTTGATTTATGGAGGAAAGTTGACTTTTGGAATTAAATAATGGTTTAATTCATAAATGGGAATAAGACAAAAGGAAATAAATAATTATTTTAATTATTTACTTGTGGGATGAAAAGTGGGTTAAATGGATAATTTTATTTAATTGAAGGATAAATGGTAATGTTATTAAATAATTAATGATAATTATTCAAGTGTAGGTGGAAATGAAAAAAATTAATTAAATAAATTAAAAATTTATTTAATTATTGAAGGGAATAAGGATTGATTAGTGACGTATTTAAATAAATAAATATTATTTTTTTATTTAAATAATCATAGAGGAATAATTAATACTTTGATTATGTGAGGGAAAAGCGTGGTCATCATAGAAAAATAAATTTTACAAGTCTAGGTCATTTTTATGTGTCTACATTTTTCCCCTCTTTGACATAATGTAGTTTATCACGTTGTGTCAAAGAAAAGAGGTCAACAATATGCCCCAATGTAAAAGTATGAAGGGGAAGGATGATAGGGAGGTAGTGGTATGCCCCCTTAAGAGGATAGACAAGTTCAAAGAACACAAGTGTGCTCTTGAAATGGATGAGAAGACTAGAGGATGAAGGAATAGAAGAAATATTAGCGCGAAAGACATGGATGTTAGGATGAAAAAGGAATACTTCAATATTTTTCAAAATAGCATTAAGGGCATTGTATAATCATCATTGGGTGGAAAAATGTGATAAATGGGCAACAAACACCATGATATGACATAAACCAAGGTGTTCAAGGTCATCCACTTGCAAAAAATAGATAGTCCTAGACAAGGAATGTCCTAATTGATCATACTAAGGGCTAAGTTGCCCCAGTTTTTTTGTCAAGACACACCAAAGATAGCAATCAGGGAAAATCGGGTCATGAGGTGTCATCGCACCTCTAAACCCTCCATGGGACATCCTTGAGGTAGCTAGTAACATGACCAAGAGACCAAACAATAAAAAGATAAGACAAAATAGATAGACAAAGTTAACATCCATTCAATGTGTTTCCCAATATTAATTTGTCGAGGGTTGATTGTTGGATGATTTGACAGTTTGACAATTTTTATGGTTGGATGATACCTATCGTCAGGAAGGACACATCTTGAAAAGGTCGATGATGATGTGATAGAGCCTGTCATCAAGAAAGACACATCCTAAAAAGGAAAATGAAATTTTGATGGGGTCCAATTCCAAGAAGGAAATATCTTGAAGGGGACCATAAAATGACTAGGTTGACACTGTTTTGGTAAATTGATTGATTTTTGACTTGATGACCGATTGGACTATGTTGTATGTTGGTTCATGATTTGAATGTTGACATATCGATGACTGATTTGTGCTTGAGCCTGACTATGTCTGACTTATTTGACCAACATGACGAACCCTAAAGGACTAACCTAGGTGGCCTTTGGGGCTCATTTAATGATGGCCTTTCCTACATAGTACACTTAGAGACCTTGTAGTTCGGCATGTGTCTTGACTTTGTTTCAATGATGAAGGACTGAATCATGATTTTATTTGACAACACATAAAGGACTAACCTAATGACTCGAGGGCACATTGACAAATGGTCTTGCCTACATCTAGTCATAGAGGCAACATAGTTCAATAATGACAAAGATTGACCTAACTGACTCTGACTCTACTTTTGGGATTTTGAAAGTTATTTGGATTTTTTTGTGTTTTTCAAATGTTTTGATTTTTTTTTGTTTTTTTGTTTTTTTTAATATGCTAACCTACAATGAAAAGTGTAGAATCCAATGAAACCAGGTGTTAGGAAATACCCCCAGTCAAATATAAGACTAGCCATTATGGATGGGATGGGACAAAGTTTTATTATGGATGGAAGAGGGAGGAGAAAGGATGCAAGACATCAACTGCTTGAAATTCATAATAAAGACGACTAGGCCTTATGATGGATGATGTGAAGATGATGGAAAGTAAAGCCAATATTATGGATTAGAGTGGGTGGAAGACCAGGTAGAGTGATAGTAGATGATGGAGCAGAGAGTTACTACACATGGTACCTATTTGTCAGGTTTTCACCATGGTACTTATCCAAAGTGCCACCAAAATGGTTTTCACTATTGGAAAATTTATTTTTCTTTACTATTTCCATAATTTTTTGAATTTTTTGTTGTCACCAAGATGTCTATTTGCCAGGTTTTCATCAAGGTATTTTTTTTCTTTTTTTTTGTATTTTATGGTTTTAGCATGGCACTTTGAAGCTATGTATAGAATGTGTACAAGTGCAAGCTATTGATAGGCTCATACAAAGGTTCCCCTTGAAGTGTGGACAACTGATAAGTGTCAGAACCAAAAGATGTTGTTATGACATATGGACCCAGCTAGTTGGGCTCAAACTTGTCAAGTTTCTCACATTCTGCTTGTGATGCAGGAGCATCAAGTGTTCTAAGGGAAATCTTGCATCACTCAAAAAGAGGTTTTTCATTTATGTTTCCTTTGGTTACCTTTTTGTAGATGTCTTTGCATTTATGGATACCCTATTTGTCATAATGTAATTCCCTACTTTCATTTTTATTTCTTTTTATGGTCATCTACTATTTTTAGCAAGTATTGGAATTTGAAGGTGTTTGGGGAAAAAAATTATATGGGAGGATTTAGAATAGAAAAATAAGAATATTGGTGAAAGAATCAGGCCGAGAGCATTCCTAGTTTGAAAGATATTGCAATTTCAGTCTCCCAAAAATGCACCTACAAACCTTCTAGATTAAGTTTGAGGCACTAAATGGCCCTGAAATGGCCTGAAATTTTTCAAAATTTGGCATAAAAAATTTTGAGCACATTCTTGACTCTGAGACCTTTCTGATGGTTCAAATAATTTGAAAAACAAAGCCCCGGATCAAAAGTTATGGCTCCTGGAAGTTGGTACACTTTCAAAATGTGCTAATTTTCAAATGGTGTTTTAAAATTTGCATTTCAAATTGTAATTTGTGGCACCAAACTGCCAAAATGTGATAATTCAAATGTTGTTTGGCTCCAAAATAGAAAAGGAGCTATCGATGGAGGGGATTTTCTAATTTTTGTAGTTTTTTGGGGAAAAGGGTTTGCATGCTATGAAAGGGGAATTTTGTATTGACTGTAATTTTCTTTAGCTTGCATGTATTATAGAGCTCGAGGATTTGAGATCCTCTGCATGTAATAATTTCCATTTTTAATAATAATAAAATTTCTCTAGTTTTTTGCATCATTTTTTTGTCTCAGGTTGCTCCCTTGTCAAGTGGTATCAGAGCGGGCTTTTTTGAGCATGTGGACAGATCGTCGATCATGAGGCAGTTCGCACTAGGACCATGGTTGTGGGGTTTGAAAGATTCAAGATTCCTCCAAGAGTGATGCTTGGTAGGTGTGGTGGTGCCAGAGGTGGAAAAAATGCTAGTGGAAGAGATCCATTAGCGGTCGAGGGTTTTAGAGGCCTCCAGAGACAAATTGATGCATTGTAGGAACAAATGAGAAGAAGGATAAACCTCAGAAGGAGAGAATAAAGTGAGGATGAAGAAGAGGTGGAAGATTCATATGTGGAAGAGGAAGAAGAAGCAATTGATCAAGATCAAATGTGGCTAATAAGGGCCATTTCGAAGATTGAAAAAAGACCCAAAATAGAAGTCCCTAGTTATTTTGGAAGTCTAGACCCAAAAGAGTTGATCGACTGGATCAATGAGCTAGAGGAGTATTTCGAGTATGAAGAAGTAGAGGACCCATATTAGGTTAAGTTTTCAAAAATTAAGTTGAAAGGCCACGCAAATATTTGGTGGAAAGAGGTCTAGTTGGAGAGAAATCAAAGAGGAAAAGGAAAGATCGGCAGTTGGGATTGCATGGTGGAGAAACTAAAGAAGCAGTTCATTCTAGTGGACTATGAGTTAGATTTGCTAAAGAAATTGAAAGGGTTGAAGCAAGGAAGTAGATCTGTGAAAGAGTACATAGAATATTTTCACAAGATGATCATTAGAATGGGCCATGTAGAGGCCAACAAGGAGAAGGTGGCCCATTAAATTAATGGGTTACGACTGAGTATTCAAGAGGAGCTAAGCCTGGTCAAAATGACCACCATTGAGGATGTGTACCAATTTGCTCTAAAATTTGAAGAGAAGCTGAACAAAATATTTGACAAGAAAAAAGGATGAGGAGGTCAAAGCAAAAAGGGTGGTGGAAAATATTTTAGAAGTTGGAATGAAGATGAGAAGAAAAATGGGGATGTGGGTACCTGTTGAGGATAGAGGAGTGATAATTCCTACCACCCTCATGATCAAAACAGTGGTGATTAAAGAGGTAGAGGATGAGCTAGATCTAGACAAGGATTTAGAAGAGGTGGTTTTAGAGGGACTTGTTTTCAGTGTGGTGAAGAAGGGCTTCGAGCATATGAATGCCCTCAACACCAAGGAAGGACAGACAAAAGGCCAGAAGGTCGTGGAAGGGTTACACATGCAGATGAGGAAGCTCAATTTGAGCATTCAGATGATGTTGAAAGGGGAGAATCCCTAGTGTTTAGAAGAGCCCTGGTGACTAAAAAAAAGAAGCTAGAATAGAGGAAGAATATATTTCACACAAGGTGCAAATGTGATGGAAAATTTTGGGGCATCATTATTGACAATGGGAGCACCGATAATCTGGTGTCAGAAGAGATGGTTGTGAAGTTGAAGCTGAAGAGGGAAAGGCATCCACATCTGTATCGGATTGCCTAGTTGTAGAAAGACCACAAATTTTTGGTCAATGAGCAATGCCTAGTGAAGTTCAAAATTGGGAGCTATCATGATGAGGTACTCTGTGATATCATCCCCATGGATGCATGTTACATGTTGTTGGGGAGGCTATGGTAGTTCAATAGGCTAGCTATACATGATGGTCATGCAAACACTTATTCCCTGACGAAGGATGGAGTCCACCATAAGTTGAAACCCCTAAAGGAGGCCAAAGAAAAGGTATGCAATAGTGCTAGGGTTTGTTATGTTGATGGAAGGAATTTTTTAGAAGGCATGAAGCATGACCGTATGTGTTATGCATTGATTCCTAGAATGGATAAAGAGGATAGGGAGAATGTGATAGTAGAATTTTTTGGGCTTTTGGGTGAGTTTCAGGAGATTGTTTCTAATAATATACCTAAGGGTTTACTACTAGAGAGGAAGACCAGTCATCAGATTAACTTGATCCCTAGAGCTAGTTTTCCAAATAAGGTAGCTCACAGAATGACTCTTGTAGAAAATGAGGAGTTGAATAGACAAGTACAGGACTTGTTGAGAAAAGGTTTGATTCATGAGAGTCTAATTCCATGTGTAGTACCTACAGTACTAGCACTGAAGAAAGATGAGGAGTGTAGGATGTGTATAGACTCCTGAGCCATACATAAGATAACCATCAAGTATAGATTTCCCCTGCCAAGGATGGATGAACCGATGGACTGTTTGAGCAGAGCTCAATACTTCACAAAGATTGATCTAAAGAGTGGATATCACAATATCCTGATTCGTGAGGGAGATGAATGGAATACCACCTTCAAGGAAAAAGAGGGCATGTACGAGTGGTTAGTCATTCCCTTCAGGCTAACCAATGCACCGAGCACATTCAAGTGGCTCATGAATGAGGTATTGAAAGAGTTTATGGGAAATTTTGTTATTGTGCACTTAGATGATATTTTGATATTTAGTAAGTCCCTAAGTGAACATTTGATGCATATTCATAGAGTCTTTGAGAATTTGAGAGAAGAGAAGTTGTTGATTAATCTGAAGAAGTGTAGTTTTGTGAAGATGGAGTTAGTGTACTTGCGGTCTGTCATCTCTGCAGAAGGTCTCAAGATGGACCTAGAGAAGGTGAAGGCTATTCTGGAATGGCCTAACCTAAGGACTGCTACTGAGGTGAGATCTTTCCATGGTTTGGCCAACTTTCATAGAAATTTCATTAGAACATTTAGTAGTATTTGTGCACCCCTAACTGAAGCAATGAGAGGGGATAGAAAGGAGTTCAAGTGGAGCATAAGAGCAGTGAAGAGTTTTGACCTATTGAAGTTGAAGGTGACAAAGCAACCATTTTTAGCCCTCCCAGATTTTAATAAGGTGTTTCAGGTGGATTGTGATGCTAGTGGTTGAGCCATTGGAGCAGTGTTGAGCTAAGAAGGTAAGCCCATTTCCTATTTCAGTGAAAAGTTAAATGATGCAAAGAGAAAGTACTTTGTATATGATCAAGAATTTTATGCAATAGTTCAAACATTAAAGAAATGGAGACATTATTTGTTGTTGATGGAATTTTTTTTGTATACTGATCATCAAGCATTACAATACTTGAATAGTCAAGGAAATTTAAATCAAAGGCATATGAAATGGGCAGAATTTTTGCATAGCTATACCTTTGTTTTAAAGCATAGGAGTGGGAGATCGAATAGGGTTATATATGACTTAAGTAGGAAGAAAAAATTATTGAATGAGATGTTGATTGAAGTGGTTGGGTTCAATGAACTCAAGACATTGTACCCTAAGGATCCTGATTTTGCAAAGGCTTGGAAAGCTTGCAAGGAGCTTGTTATAGTTGACAAGACAAGGTGGCTGGATTTCATAATCCATGATGTCATGTTGTTTAAAGGAAGCCAATTGTGCATTCTAAGGAGTTACATTAGGGAGAACCTAATAAAGGAGAAACACAGTGGAGGAATGGCAGGACATTTTGGTCAGGATAAGACCATTGCCATTATCAGTGTGCATTATTATTGGCCTCAGTTGTCACAGGATGTGAAGAATTTTGTGTAGAGTTGCAGGGTGTGTCAGATGGCTAAGGGGGTGAGCCAGAATGCAGGGTTGTATTAGCCCTTACGTATACTAGAGAGGCCTTGGGAAGATATAAGTATGGACTTTGTTCTTGGTTTTCCAAGGACACAAAGAGGGAACAATTCAATGTTTGTGGTAGTTGACAGAATTTCAAAGATGGTGCATTTCATTCCATGTCAGAAGACCCATGATGCAGTCCACATTGCTAACTTGTTCTTTAGAGAGGTGGTGAGGCTACATGGTCTTCCAAATAGTATATTCTTAGATCATGATACTAAGTTTGTGGGATACTTTTGGAGGACCTTGTGGAAAAAATTGAAGACAGAGTTGAAGTTTAGTTCTGCACACCATCCACAGACTGATGGGTAGACTGAGGTCATGAACAGAAGTTTGGGTAACCTACTAAGATGTTTGGTAGGAGATAAACCCAAGGGATGGGACCTGATCTTACCACAAGAAGAATTTGCTTACAACAATTTTGTCAACCAAAGCATGGGAAGATCACCATTCCAAATAATGTATGGAGGTAGTCCCAGAACTACTCCAGAATTGAGGAAGATGGACAAAGAGAAGAAGACTAGTGCTAAAGCCGAAGACTTTGCAGATCACATCAAGAATGTACATGAAGAGGTAAGAGAACATATTAATAAGATGAATATGCAATATAAGGCTAAGGCATATCAGAAGAGGAGGAATAAGGAGTTTCAGGTTGGTGATGAAGTGATGGTCAACTTGAGGAAAGAAAGGTTTCCAGTGGGAACCTCTAACAAATTGAAGATGAAGAAGTTTGGTCCCTATAAAATTTTGAAGCATGATTCAAGGAACGCATATGAGGTAGAATTTCTGAATGGAGTCAACATTTCCCATGTGTTCAACATTTCAGATTTGACAGAGTATTATGAAGGTGGCATAGAGGAAGTGCTCGTAATGGAACAGTGTGGCATTCCAACATGTACTTCAGAGAAGGAGGAGATTGAAGCAATCTTGGATAGCCATGTGGGAAGGAGTACCAGAAATAGGAAATATGAAGAATATCTAGTGAAGTGAAGAGGAAGGCCTGTGGAAGATTCATCTTGGCTATCTAAGGCAGAGGTTGACCATTTGGCTTTTCCTCAACCACCTGAGGTGTGATGGGGTCACTTCTCAAATTACCCTAGGTGTCTGATGCAGGAGCATCCAGTGGTGTAAGGGAAATCCTGCTTCACCCAAAAAGATGTTTTTCATTTATGTTTCCATTGGTTATCTTTTTGTAGATGTCTTTTCATTTTTGGATACCTTTTTTGTCATAATGTAATTCCCCACTTTTAGTTTTTATTTTCTTCTTTTTCTAGTCAACTGCTATTTTTAGAAAGTATTGGAATTTGAAGGTGTTTGGGGACAAAAAAATTATATAGGAGGATTCAAAATGGAAAAATAAGAAGATTGGCGAAAGAATCAGGCTGAGAGAATTCTCGGTTTAAAATATATTGCAGTTTCAATCTCCCAAAAATGCACCTGAAAACCTTCCAAATCAAGTTTAATGCACTAAACAACCCTGAAGTAGGATGAAAACTTGCTGAAATTGGCATGGAAAACTTTGAGCACATTCTTGACTCCAAGACCTTTCTGACGATTCAAATGGTTCAAAAAACGAAGTCCCAGATCAAAAGTTATGGCTCCCAAAAGTTGGTACACTTTCAAAATGTACTAATTTTCAAATAATGTTTTAAATTTGAATTTCAGATTGTAATTTGTGGCTCCAAACCACCAAAATTTGATAATTCAAATTTTGTTTGGCTCCAAAATGGAAAAGGAGCTATTGATGGGGGGATTTTCTGATTTTTGTAGCTTTTTGGGGAAAAGGGTTCGCATGCTGCAAAAGGGGAATTCTATAGTGACTGTAATTTTTTGTAGCTTGCATGTATTGTAGAGCTCAAGGATTTGAAATCCTCTACATGTAAGAATTTCCATTCTGAATAATAATAGAATTTCTCTAGTTGTTTGCATCTTGTTTTGTGTCTCGACTTGCTCCCTTGTAAGCTTGATTTTTTGGATTCCCCATCAACACTAAGTCACTGATGTTGAAGTGTCTAATCAAAACCCTTTTGTTGTAATTATGGCAAAGGCAGTTTTGATATGCATGTAGATGATTCAAGACCCTCTATCTACATTCATCAAGCAATTCTAACTCATGCAACTAGGATATTCGATATTCCTCCTCATCAACAAGCCCTTTCATGGAGACCCATAGGGAGGGGACTTCAACCTCGATAGGGAGGATAGCCTCTGAAATGAAGACTAAGATGGAGTGCTGCTAGTCAGTGTGTGGATGCTCATGTGATACAACCATAGGGAAAGGTTAAGTTGAATGTGTCAATCATGACCAATGTCATTGATAGTCTTTTTAAGAATTTTGATTATGGTCTTATTGGACACCTCATCTTGGTTGTTGCCTTGTAGGTAATATGGTGTGAAAAAGTGGTGTTGAATGTGGAATTTCTCACATAGCTCATGGACATCCTAATTTTTGAATGCACGACTGTTTTTAGTGATGATGGTTTGGGGGACACCATATCGACATATGATGTAATTGAGGATGAATTTAGAAAAAAATTATCGGTGATGTATGTCATAGGGATGGCTTCAACCCATTTTGTGAAATATTTGATGGTGGTGATGATGAACTTATAACCATTTGATGAGGTGGGATGAAGTTTTCCTACAAGGTCAAGTCCTCATTGGGAAAAGGGCCATGGTGAAGTGATGGGTTGCAACTCCTATGTATATGCATGAATGAGGTCATTGTGTATCTAGCATTGTCAATATTTCTACACAAAGTGATAGAAATCGTGCTCCATTATAGGCCAATAGTATCCCAATCATATAATCTTTTTAGCTAGGATCAGACCACTAGAATGGGATCCACATATACCTTTGTGTACTTCACATAAGGTAATGTGTGCTTCGTTAGTGTTGAGACATCTGAGTAAGGTGTTTTCAAAGCTCCATCTATATAAAGTATCACCGATGATGGAGTAGTGAACAACTTTGTCGATGAAGGACTTGCGTTGATTGTTGGAGAGGTCAATTGGTAGGGTCTAGGAATGTAAGTAGTCATAGATATCTTGGTACCAAGGAGAATTAGGGCCAACAAGCTCACATACCATTTGAAAATTTAGGACATCAAAGGCGAGAACCAATAGTTGTTCCACTAAGAACTCATACTGCGACATATTTTTAGGAATATCCAAAGGAGACCCAATAGTGGCCATGGAATCTATTGCTTTATTTTGAACATGTGGTACTTGGGAAAAAGAGATTTCTACAACGTACTACTTGAAACTATCAACTAGTCATTTGTATGGGGTCAATTTCTCATCCTTAGTATCATAGTCATCGTTGACTTGTCAAATAACCAATTGTGAATCATTGAAGACCTATAGACTTTTGATTTTCCATTTTATTTTCATACACAATGCTATAAACAAGGCTTCATACCTTGCAATGTTATTCATGAATAGGAAGGCTATTCAGAAATATTAATCTAGATTGTATCACCTTGAGGGATAATAAATAATATACTTGCACCTAATCCATGATTAGTATGTGAGCCATCAAAATACAATTTCCATGTTATTCCCATGTCTAGTGTGATTATTAACTCATTTGGAAAGTCAGAAACCAAAGGGTGAATTGTTTGTGTGGGAGAATCTACTAGTTGATTAGAGATGACTTGTCCTTTTATTGCCTTACATTCCACATACTAAATGTCATATTCATTGAGTATCATGACCCATTTATCCAATCATCCTATTAATGCCGCCATACTGAGTAAGTATTTCAAGGGATCTATTTTTGCCACAAGCTTAGTCTGATAGTCTAACATGTAGTGTCTCATCTTTTGAGCAATGAAAACCATTGCAAGACAAGCATGTTCAATTGCACAGTAGTTAAGCTCATATCCCGCCAAAGTTCAGCTAATATAATTTATTGTGTGTTCCTTTTCCTCATGGTCATTTTCAGCTAGCAATGCCCCCAATGTAGCTGTAGTGGCTAAAATGTACAAAATTAGGGGTTTTCCATCAATAGGTGGTATTAGGACCGGAGGTGTCAAGAGATACTCTTTGATCTGATGAAAAGTTGCCTCAAACTTGTCTATCCAAATAAAAGGAACTCCCTTGTGTAACAAATACTAAAAAGGTTGATATTTATTTGCAAGCTATGTAATGAAGCCCCTAATGGACTGGAGTCGAATCTATAGCATTCAGAGTTGACTAATTCCTTTAGGTGGAGGCATGTCTAATATTGATTTGAATTTTGTCAGGTCCACTTCAATTCCTTGAAAGGAAATAATGTATCCCAAAATCTTTCCTAATGTCATGTCGAAGACACATTTCTTGGGATTTAGGCAAACCTTATATTCTTATAGCCATTTGAAAATATTTTCCAAGACTCTTAAGTGATCAACACATGTCAAGAATTTTTCCAAAAGATCAACATAGTCTTCCATCAATTTTTACATGAGATCATGAAATATGGTGGCCATAGATCTTTGATAACTTGTTCCTATGTTTGTCAATCTAAAGGGCATGACATTTCAACCGTATGTACCCAATGGGAAAGTGAATGTTGTCTTGTGTTGGTCTTCAGGGGCAATATGGATTTGAATATATCTTGAGAAGCCATTCATGAGGGACAACATCTCGTATCCAACTATTAGGTCTACTATGATCGCTATATTCAGGAGTGGGAAGTCATCCTTCAGACATGCATTGTTCAAGTCTCAGAAATCTATGCAAATACAGATTTTTCCATTTGGTTTGGTCACTAGTACAAGGTTTGACATCTAGTCTGCATAGTCAATAGGTCTTATGAAACTGACATCCAATAATTTATTAAGTTCAACTTTGACCAGCATAGCTAGTTCAGGGTGCATTTTTCTAATTTTTTGTTTGATCAGCTTTGCATTTGGATGCAATGGTAGATGATGCAGAACCAACTCGAGGTCCAACCCTAGCATATCAACATAAGACCATGCAAAACTGATTTGGTTTTTCATGAAAAATGCTTCAAATTCTAGTTTTTCCTCTTTTGTCAAGGATGTTACAAAGAGAATGGTCTTAGGATTATCTATAGTACCTATGTTGACTTTCATTACATCTTTGATCAACATCAAGGATCTCTCTTGATTGATAGGGAGAAAGTCCAAAACTCCATCCTTGGGTGCCTCAAAGAGGTTTTCAGCCTTGGATACATCCTTTCTTTTTACTTTTGCTTGGTCAGAAGGCACCTTGTAGTTTTCACCTAAAGATCATTCATTTTTTATTTTATTTTTGTCATTTCAGAACTAGAGGGTGGGAAATTCTCACCAAAATATGTTGCAACATCAATATCTATAGTGAAGCCAACCTGTCCCCATGTGGTATTCCCTCTCATAGTCCCATAAATTTAGCAATGGCCTCATCATTTTCAAATATTTCCAAGGTAGGTGGATCTCGTTGGTCCCAATTGATAAATTGTGGGAAAACGAGGGAGATACCATCATTAGTATTAGTCAAGAATGGGGAAGTAGGTGTTAGGGTAAAGAAAAAGGCATTATCAGGATCCTTGAAGGATTGTATCCATGATCTTTTGTATGTGGTCTTTGGTGGGCCACGTTCATAAAAGGAGTCAACGAGAATATTGATATCCATGAGGTTGGTAGAGGATGGACGAGGTATGTCAAACTCTTGAAAGAAATTATCAAGTTCATAGTCACTTGTGATCCAGGAATCCCACTCATATTCATTAGATTCAGTGTCACCATAATAGATGTCGATAAGATCCTCAGGTGTTTCAACATCTTTTGAAGCACTCAGATCCTTATTTGAAAGCGCCTTAGTACTTGGAGCACCAATCTTAATTAGCACGAACCCTAACCATGAGTTCTTTGGCCACTTAAGAGGCATAAAGGGTTCCCTTATTCCATTTTTATGTATACCAAGTCCACTAATTCTATCATAACCCTTCTGTTTTATGATCTCAAAAACTTTGCCATATTGTTGACTTGTGCAGGAGTATTTTTTGTTGTCTTCTTCTTGTCTTCAAGCATAGGAGCAACAAAATGATATTTTAGATCTATTTTCTTCCTAGGATTTTCTCTAACCTTAGAACTCTTTCTCTTTTCAAATCCTAAACCAATAGTATCCTTGTGAACTTTTTGTTTACCCAAGAGATCTACTAACTTTTCACTACTGTCACACATATCTAGCCTTTTCCTCAAGGCTACAACTTCTGCCTCTAAATTATAATACTCCTTTTCTTTGGTGTCTAACTCAATTTTCATGACTTCTACAACCCTCTTGTTCTCTTCAAGTTGAAGCTTTAGATCTGCAACTAATTTTTGAGACTCATTAATCCTAATGATTAGATTTTCAATATCCTTTTGGGTATGATTTCTTTGCACTACTGCCTCCTTTTTTAGTCTTTTTATTTCAACAAGAGCACATATCAATTCTCCTTCAAAATAAACTGTTTGTTCATTATTATTAGATTTATCTTCACTCTTTTCTTTTTCATTTTCACTTAGACTAACAATAGTCATAAACAAATTTTCCTCTCCTTCTTCAACAGAATCTTCTGAACAACTATATGTTACACCAACATCCTTAACGAATAGAATTTTCTTCTTTTTGAAAGAGTTTTTCCTTTTAGGATTATATTGTTTCTTCTTTCCTTGTCTCCTATTGTCCTCTTCATCACTTTCAGGATCTTTATAGGGACATTGAATAGTATAATTTCCTATCTTACCACAACTAAAACACTTGAATGGAAGCTTCCCCTTATACTTTCCTAACCCTTTCTTCAATTTTCTTACAAAGGTGGATTCTTTGTCATTCAATTCCTTTGAATCATAATTTTCCTCTTTTTCCTTTTTGATGGATTTAAAGGTAACCTCTTTTCTTGTGAAGTCATCATTACAAATTCTCATCTCATAAGCAATAAATGTGTCATGAAGTTCATCTAAAGTAAGTTTATTTATGTCTCTCTCTTCTATAGCAAATACCTTGGAATCATACTTAGATGTTAATGGTCTTAGTACCTTCTTGACAACTTCTTTTTCTTCCAGGGAATCACCAAGACCACGGATAGCATTGATTGTCTCTTGAACACTTAGAATTTATAATCAACAACCTTCTCATCTTCATTCATTTTTATTCCTTCAAATTTCACTCTAAAATTTTGTAACTTGGCTTCTTTGACCTTTTCATCACCCTTATAGATACTAGATAACTTATCCCAAACATCCTTTGAAAATTTACAATCCATAATCTTGACAAGTATATCATTAGTCAATCCACAACATATGGAATTTTTGGCCTTGGTATTACACTCGTAATCCTTTTTCTCATCTAAGTGGAATGTTCCTTAGTAGTAGTGTACTCATTCTCTACTATTGCCCAAACATCATAACCTAAGGAAGATAAGTAGGACTCCATTCTAAATTTCCAAAAAGAAAAAAAAACACCATCAAATAGTGGTGCTTTGAGAGTAGAATAACCTTCCGGATTAGCCATGTTAAGTACTCCACTGTCAGAACCTCCTAAGTTGATTAAACTTGTGCAAGGAACCTAAGGCTTTGATACCAATTATTGGAATATAGGACCACTAAGAGGAGGGGGGGATGAATCAGTGGTCTAATGAGGAACCAAATTTTATCAATCAACTCACTTGTATTATACAAAGAGAACCATTGAAAAAACTTCAAACATTATAGTTATTGAATGTTGAGTGAGTCACAAAGATATATAAATCAAAACATGACACATGAACAAAATTGACCTATTAAACACAATATGACAAACCATCAAGAGGAGATATAACACAAGTTTTATGAGTGGAAAACCCTAGAAGGGTGATAAACCACTCTAAAAATAAACTTTTTTAAGCCTCATTGGCCAAAAAACTCACTGATTACATTCTATCCAGGTCACTGGAAACATCTCACTAGTATCAAGTTCTATACCTCATTAGCAATACCTAACTTATATCAAGTTCTATGCCTCATTGGAAACACCTCACTGGAATCAAGTTCTATGCCTCATTGGCAATAACTCGTTGGTATCAAGTTCTATGCCTCATTGGCAATACCTCACTGGTATCAAGTTGTATGCCTCGCTGGCAATATTCTATGCCTCATGAGAAACACCTCATTGGCATCAAATTATGTTCCTCACAAGCAAAACAATATGTCTCACTAACAAACAAAACCATACACCACTTTCATCAATTTTAGAAGAAATAAACAAAAATCGAAGGGTTACTCCATTTTAGGAAAATCCACTACTCATGTGATCCATCTCTACATCAGCAATTCAACAAACACCATCTCCCCTATTCACACACACAACCTTTCAATATATAACTCTTCTTGAACAATAATCTCCTTATTTCATCAAACACAAACTCTACTACACATCTAGCCTATCAATAAGAAAAGAAGAACAATACAAAGATAGTGACTCCTTATTACATTTTCAATTGCAAATATGTAAGCATTCTCACATTAATAACTAACACTCTCCAAAACCAATACACTTTATTCTTGTAAGCATCAAGTGTCACTACTCTCAAAGAAACATATTATTCAATCCTTTTTTCTCTTCAATCATATCATTGTTTTGTTCAAAACAAAGCACACTATATGAACCATAACAATATAATAGCATTGTATATAACTGTTATTCATGTTTCCATTGTAATGGCTTTATGGTACAGACTTTTGACAAAGATTCAACTCTTATATACCCATCTTCTCACACCAATGATAACCTTTTAAAAAAGGAGACTTTATATTTGAAAACACTCATTCAATAAACCTCATATCCTTATTCTTCCTTACTTTGTATATGCAAACATACAGTGTTTTCAACTTTACTAAACTTACATAATAACAGCCAAATGCATGTTAACATCCATTCTCATCACCTACCCATTATAATTTCAACAGACTTTAAATATAATCCATTGATCCATAATTTTGAACCTTCATGGTGACCGTTGATCATGTGTTCTACAAAAAAGTTACAAAAATAAACTGAAGGTAAAGACTAACAGACACCTATCAAATTGAAGCCTCTTGCAATACCTGTTGGAAGTTTAAATAAGAACCCTTGATTTTTTTCTTCTACCAATTTATCAATTAAAAAAGAGTCATTTATTTCCTTTGGGTGGTATAACATAAGCTATTGACTTGCTAAGCTAGTTAGTCCAAGGAGTAGGGCTGGTTGTTGATGAGTTTAAAACCATCAAGACACAACTAAATTGCCTTTCCACCGATTAAAGTAAGTCACAAAAATAAAACTTTTAATGCAAGATATTATTCCTTTGACATTGGTTTAGATCCTTGTAGAAGAATGAAGATATCATCAAAAAACTATTGGCATGTTTTGTCATTAATATCAAAGGTTGTTGCAAAGGTTGAAGGAGTTTGTTGGTTGATGATCATTGCAAAGTTCATTCATGAAAAATGATATGTTCGTGTTCTTGGTCATCCAAAAGGTGATTTTCCATTCAATTCTTGATGTCCACCATGGCTCTGAGAGGTATTGATACTCATTGGGTGATCCCACAATACTAGTTTATAATTTTTGGCCAAACTAGACACTTAACTGATTTTTTCTAACTAAATCTTAACTTTCGTGCACCTATATAGTGGCTAAACCATGAGGAATTTGAAGATGATGCAAACTAGTGATTTATGAAATTTTTTCTATAGATTCTCAATATATTTTTTTTCAAAAATTATGGAATCGGATTAAACTTATTTTTCCATCTCCTTTGAAAACTAGCTTTTTCTAGTAAACACCATTTTTAAGGAGTGATTCTCACTGTATACAACATTAGTTTTTTTTCCAAGAAGGATAAAATTCTGTTTTTTTTGAATTTAGATTTGTAACTATGATATCTAGCACTTTTATTTTGTTTCATAGTTTTTTATTAAATATTTTTTCCTTAATCAAGTTTTGAATTCAAACCAATTACAATTCAAACATAAGCGGACCATATACAACATATTTTTTTTGTATGTATTAAAATTCAATTTATTTTTTTTGTTGGATCAAGGACTTCAATATCTAGTGCACTAATATTTTTCAAAAAAAAAAATTGATATTCTGCTATTTTTCCACATGTGCAAAACAGAGAGCTTATTTTAAAGGTGAAAAACCTATGTTTAATCAAACTAAAAAAACAAATACATAATAAAACTAAAACATATTAAAATTATATTCATTGGATAACTCATTCTGAGGACTACCATCGTCCAATTGGGTGTACAAATTCTCTTCCATTTTCATCCTCAACTCAAGCTTCAAAGGGAAAAAATTTGGAGATTTTTTGTGCCAAAGGGGGAGAAGGGAGGAAAAGGGGGGTTCTAGCAAACTAGGGTTTTCTAGAACTAGGGGGTTCGCTCAAACCCCCATGGTTCTAGCGAACCCCCCTTTAATGCAATTAAAAAATAAACCCATTAAATGGGGGTTCGCTTGAATCCCCATAGTTCTAGCAAACCCCCTAGTTCTAGCAAACCCCCTGGTTCTATTGAACCCTTTAAGGGGTTCTAGCGAACCACCTAAAATGTTTTCCATCTGAAAATGCATTTTTCCTTCCTTAATGGAATTGTAAACTAGTTTTGTGGGTTCACCCCATTGTTCATTCATCTCAGTAAGTTCCTTCATCTCATGGATTGATGACCACCATGGATTTGCAAAGGTCTTGTTGGTACTTGATGCATTCAAAGATTTCATGGCATCATGATTTTAATGCTTGATGTATCTTTCAGTATTGCTTCAGGATAGGTAGAGAACTTGATGATACTTGATTCATACCAAAGCCTGGTTGCTTCATTTTAATGCAGTTAGTGAGTTGGTATTCAGTGAGTTGATGTGCAGTTAGGGTTTTCATTTTTTGAATTTAGCATACACTTTAACCTAAAACCCTAAGATCTAGAGTTTAAGTCTTTTGAAGACATTTAAAGCACAATTCCCTTTATGACTTGTTTCATGGTGACTCGGTATCACTTATCAAGGTTAATTTAAGTGATAACATTAAGGGTTTGAGCTCGATGAACAACTAGTCCCTACTCCTAGTGTAATCAACTAGACATGTCAATCACATATGTTTAACTGCTCAAAGCTAAATCAATGGATATCATTCAATTCATGTTTTGATGGGATTATCATATCAAAATTTCATTCTTAAAGTTGGACAACAGCTATTTCTCAAAGCTCAAACATTAACAGGTATCTAATAGTTATTTCCTATAGTTTTGTTTGTAACTATTTTGTAAAGCAATGATCAATGGTCACCAGGCACCAAACTAAAGCTCAATGAACTATATTTAAATTATCTTTGAATTCTAATGGGTGGGTGATGGAAATTGAAGTTGGCATGCATTGCACCATTACTCTGTGTGGTTTCAATGTGGGAAAGCAGCTGTTAGAACTAAAAAAAAATATTGATGAATTAGTGTAGTGGTATGTGTGAATAAGGAAGATGGAGTTTCACTAATGCAAAGATAGAGTAGTGGATTGTCTAGAAACAAAGTAACCCTCTGATTTTTATTTATTTCTTTTGGGATTAATGGAAGTGGTGTATGTTTTCCAATGAGGCATATTGTGTTGCTAGTGAGGTATATTGTATTGTGAGTGACGCATATTGTTTTTCCAATGAGGCATAGAATGTAACCAATGAAGTTTTATCAGTGAGGCTTTCCTAGTGAGATATAGAATGTAACCAGTGAGGTTTTTCCAGTGAGGCAAAGAATGTAACTAGTGAGGTTTTTGGCTAGTGAGGCTTAATAAACTTTATTTTTAGAGTGGTTTTTCACCCTTTTAGGGTTTTCCACTCATAAATCTTGTGTTATGTCTCTCCTTGATGTTTTGTCATATTGTGTTTAATAAGTCATCTTTGTTCAAGTATCATATTATGATTTACATATCATTGTGACTCACTCAACATTCAATATCTATAATGTTTGAATATTTTTCAATGGATTTCTTTGCATAATACAAGTTAATTATTCAAATTTTGTTCCACATTAGACCACTAATTCACCCCCCCTCTTAGTGGTCTTGTACTCCAACAAGTGGTATCAGAGTCTTAGGTTCCTTGCAGAAGTTTAATCAACTTAGGAGATCTTGGTAGTGGAGTACATATCATAGATAATCAGGAAGGTTATTCTACTTTCAAAGTACCACTATTTGATGGTTTTTCTTTTTCTTTTTGGAAATTTATAATGGATTCCTACTTATCTTCCCTAGGGTATGATGTTTGGGTAGCAGTAGAGAATGAATACACTACTGCTAAGGCACCTTCCATTGCAGATGGGAACAAGGCTTATGAGTGTAATGCCAAGGCAAAAAATTCCATATGTTGTGGATTGACTAATGATATACTTGTCAAGATTATGGATTCTAAATCTGCAAAGGCTATTTGGGATAAGTTATCTATGTTGGACTCAAGGAACACTGAGGGGGTGGGGGGTGAATCAATGTTCAACAATATTTAAATTACAATCCAGATCTTAAACCATTTATAGCATTTAAACAAAAGTAAAGATGCAAGCACATGAAAGAAACAATCAAAACACCATAACACCAAGATTTTTATGTGGAAACCCTATTAGGGGAAAAACCACGGTGGAGGTTAATCAACAATTTATACTCTATTAAAAGTATGAAGAAAAAGGGGAATGCACATGCATTCATGCACACTGCCTAGAGCTCACTACTCAAAATCAAGAAGGCTCACTTCCTTACAACATATTTGGATTACAACAAAGAGTTGAACTAAGAAAGTAGCATCTACAAATGCCTGGTTTTAGTTCTGATGAGGCTCATAGATCAGATTCTAGACCTTTTGTCTGATTTTGCACTTTGCTCTACTCTACCTTATAATTCGCTTCACAACAATCCTCTTTTGCACAAGTAGAACTACACCAAAATGCTCAAAAACCCTTCTGGAATTCACAATATACTTTGCACACACACCTTCGCTCATACAATGAATTAATTGATCTCTTATATATATCTGCTATCAAAGATTTAGTCGCTTCATGTCAACTTCAACAAAATAAAAATATTTTCCAATAGATAGCTTGATCCACATTTAATATTCAATGCGTACCCATCAAAGTCAGCCATGGCATAACTAGGACCCAAAACAAAATCTTCAAGCAGAGGATACCTTAATTAATTATACCTCAAATATTCGCGACATGCCATATTCACTAAGTCGGCCACTAAGAGCTAATAAATAGAAAATCATCCTACCGGATCTCCTAACTTATACAGTGATCAATGTAACAACACAAGACTTAACAATAAGATAATATAGATGCTTAACAACCTTCCCCGAGATCTACAACATAAAATGATAATCCGGTGAAGCATACAGATCGACATATTAACTGGATACCATATTCTTCGTTCTCTCTTCCGATAATACTCTATTCTTTACTTTTCCTACCAATATGGAAAAATCCTGATTTGCAGACTGGAATAATGACTTAGGTTACCATCAACGACAACACTAGAAGCCATATTCCAACAATCTCCTCCTTTGGCATTGATGGTAACACTTAATGAAAAATGACTAAGTGTCAGAACCAATATGATTATGCTGCCAGAGTTCAAAATTTCAAAACAAAAATCCCCCTTAGAATGATAAGGCATTTTTCACTACTCTCTCTCCCCCTTTGACATCAATGAAAAACATATTTTGGATCTCCCCCTTTTCTAATTCAAAAATTGGATCAAAATTTGAAGAAAAACAACTGCTACTTAAGTCAAAAAATTATCTTGTACTTATCTTTCATTTCTAGAAGAAATTTCCTACAAGCTTCTACTAAAATACCAATGATTAAGATCAATTTGTTGTTCTCCTAGATTTCTAGTTGATAATCTAGATGAGAGATTCTAGAATTGTGATTGCCTCTTCTAATTTCTCTCCTTTCCTCAAAACCTCAATTAACTGCTCCAATCTGCATTCAGTTAAATCCTTTACTTTCCAAAAGATGTCCACAAGGTTGTTTCTAGTGAAATGAACTTTTGTATGCTCATATTTCAACTCTTGAATCCTTTTCTTGACTACACCATCCTAATCTTGAAACATGTTATAATCCTGATCACTCTTATTCAACTCAGTTTCAATCTGCTCCAGCTTTTCTTTGTATCTCCCGACTACATGAGGCCAATGAAGACAATAGTTGTAGATGTTATTTGTTGTATTTATGCATTGCCTCAACACATTCATTTTCATTTTTAGTTTTGTAAGAGATAGCCTGAACAGCTCCTTCATATGTAGAATTATTTCTCCCTCATTCCTGTCTTAGGACTCAGAGACTATGGCTTCCTTAATGCATTCAATCATCTCTTCAGGAAACACATTCTACAAACTCTTCAATTCAATGTTATTGTGCATAAAATAGGTACTTAGTGTGCTCTCAATCAGGTCCTTCTCATATGAGGGTCTATCAAACCATATGTTAGCAATTTTCTGCATCCCATCTTTCTCCTGAACAAGCTGCAATATCTTTATTTTGGATAAAACACCTTCTTCTTCGCTTCCTTCTGCCATTACTACATCTGATTCAACTGATTTTGGTCCTTCCCTTGGAGTGTACTCATCAGATTCCTCATTTGGTATGTCCACAATCACTTTCTCTTTACCTTTTCCATCAATTTTTGGAGTCTTGTGTGTCGGAGGAGTGTAATCATCAATCTCTTGTGCTTTTTTGTTCTTCCTCTCTATCCCACTGGAAGAGGACCCAACTTCAAGTGCTCTTACCAGAATGGAAATACTAATTGCTCAAAACTTCACTAGTAATTATTTAAACAAATTTTCATACTCTTGCTTACAATTCCCAAAGTACTAGAATGTTCAAAAAAATTCTTAAAAATTGGTTCATTCTCTTTCCATACAACATTATTGATCTATGGAAAGCAATTCAAAAAATACATCACAAGATATATGACCAAGGTACCAAAGTTGAAGGGGTAATCTACCTCCTTTTTTAGTTGCACATTTTCCATCAATTGATCTTTTAGTAATCCGCACAAATCAAAATCTTGATCCTCCATTATCATTTTATGAGAAATGTAAACTACACTTACTGAAGTTGCACTTTCCCTATTTTTGAAAAAGATTTTGTGTGAGATTCCATGTGTAATGTACCTTGTTATCAGATCTTTGATCATCGAAATTATCAAATCCCTTTGATCTCTAGTTACTCCAGTTAGAATTTCAACTTCTTTGTTTTGAATTGACTTCTTTTTTGGTATATCCCCAACATTGCATAATCTAGTTAGATTCCTAACCACCTCTTTCAAAATGAGATAGAGTTTATCCAAAGTTAGAATGTCATCATTCAATCTGTTCAAGATAAACCTAAAGACTTCCATGTTATCAAAATAGGGAAATTCACTCCAAATGTCCAAACTTTTGTGTTTCACACCTTCAATCCATTTCAATTCATCATTCGTCAACATATTTCTCATATCCCTAATCTTCTCACTGCTATATTCATCTAAATTCACCATTTCTTGGATTTGCTTCATTTTCCTTTTTGTACTGAACAATTTTCTACTAAGCACCAAATTAAGTGAGAATTCTACAAGTAACTGAAATACCTGATGAGTTCGTCATCGAATTTACTTTACTCCTTTTAAATTCTACTATAGAGGCTCTCCTTCTATTCTTCTTCAATGCAAGGTGACAAATGAGGGTCCCAAATACCCTTATATAACTCACACACCTAACCTTTTTACCTCATTAAATGTTTTCCCTAGGTGTTCTGGATACTCTATTTTCTCAGATAGCAAAAGAAAAGATTCATCGGTGGACCTTCTACTTCTCAAATTTATGCACAAGTGATCATCAATACATTTGTAAACTATTATCACAACTACTAACAATTTCCTACATTTTGGTGCCAACTACCGATAGGGGGACAAAGGATTTTCTTGAAAAAACTCCCCCTAGGCCAATGGCCTAAGATCAATTTATGGAGGAATTACTAGAAGTAGATTCTAGTGCGGGATTATTTCCTTCATCAGACTCACTCTTCCTCACCCATGTTTTCTTCATCTGATCTCTTATTTCTTCCATATTCAGTTTCCCTTTTCCTTTATCATCTTTCTATGAAATTATGCCTTTGTATACCAGACCTCTTCTATCCATGTTTTTGTTCTTGCAAAATCTTGCAGTGTGACCAAATCTGTTGCAATTGTAACACACAGAATTTCTTTATCTAGACCATTCATTCCATTGATTTCCTCTTGATTTGTATTGATTAGCAATGTGCCCAAATCTTCCATAGGAGTAGCATTTAACATTCCTTACACTGATAGGCATACTTTTGCATTCAATTGATTTATGACCAAACTTATTACAACTAAAGCATTGACTAGGAAATAATGGACTACTTGAATTTATTTTACTTCTACACTGAGAAGCCATATGACCAAATTTATTACAAGCAAGGAAGTGACCATTAAAATTTTGAGCATTGGGTTGTCTTATTGGATTCCTTCTACCTTTATTCATTTCATTTCTTTGTCTGTAATCCTTATGTTCAAATCTGTAGCTTTCTCCCTTCTCATATCTAAGACCTCACTTGTCGTTAGCATCCTTTTGTCCTTTAGTCAGCTCATCAAGCTTAGCAAAACTAATCCTAAACTTCTCCTTGTATTCATTTGTAGTAGTGATTTCATCTCTAATAATAACTATCTATCTTTCAAGATCGTGTTCATTATTTATGGATTGTTGTAGTTCAATCTCTAGCTGAATGAATGCACTATTAACTTCGTTGCATTCTTTAGATCTTTCTTTTAAGGATTGGGCCAGATTTTCCTCATTTTTCTTCCTTTCTTCAATCTCCTTAGTTAGCTTCAACACCATAGATTCCTTCTCAAGCTTTAGAGTAGCATTGTCTCTAGGAAGCTTTTCACATTCTTTAGTTACTTCTCTTAAGGTTTAATTTAGGTGAACATCTTTCAAGCATTTACTTTCTTTCAACTTCAGCTGATCACATAGTTCCTTCCTCTTTTCTCTTGACTCGTTGATTTTATCCTTCAGTGATTGAATGAATTTTTCAGCATCCTCAAGATTTTCTTTTAATTCCAAGACTTTTTCTTTAAATTGATCAAGATCATCAAGTGCCATCAAAAGCTGGTGTTCAAGACCACCAAAGTCCATTGCATTCCAAGATCCATCTCAAGTTGTTAGACTTCCGTAGAGGAACCTTGCTCTGATACCAATTGTTGGACTCAAGCAACACTGAGAGGGGGGGTGAATCAGTGTTCAGAAATATTTAAATTATAATCCAAATCTTAAACCATTTACAACATTTTAAAAAAATTAAAGATGCAAGCACGTGAAGGAAACAATCAAAACACCATAACACCAAGATTTTGATGTGGAAACCCTATTAGGGGGAAAACCATGGTGGAGGTTAATCCACAATTTATACTCTGTTAAAAGTATGAAGAAAAAAGGGAATGCACATGCATTCAAGTACACTGCCTAGAGTTCACTGCTCAAAATTAGGAAGGCTCACTACCTTACAACATATTTGGATTACAACAAAGAGTTGAAATAAGAAAGTAGCATCTACAAATTCCTAGTTTTAGTTTCGGTGAGGCTCATAGATCAGATTATGGACCTTCTATCTAATTCTACACTTCACTCTACTCTACCTTAATTTGCTTCACAATAATCATATTTTTTACAAGGAGAACTGTGCCAAAAATCTCAACAACCCTTCTAAAATTCACAATATAATTTGCACACACACCTTCACTCATACAATGAATTAACTGATCTCTTATATATATCCACTATCAAAGATTTAGTCACTTCATGTCGGCTTCAACAAAATAAAAATATTTTCCAATAGACACCTTGATCCACATTTAATATTCAATATTGTGTACCCATCAAAGTCAGACATGACATAGCTAGGACCCAAAACAAAATCTTCAAGCATAGGATACCTTAATTAATTATACCTCAAATATCCACGACATGCCATATTCACTAAGTCAGCCACTAAGAGCTAATAAATAGAAAATCATCATGTCGGATCTCCTAACTTATACACTAATTAATGCAACGTCACAAGACTTAACAATAAGATAATATAGATACTTAACAACCTTCCCCAAGATCCACAACACAAAATGATAATCCGTTGAAGTTTACAGATCGACATACTAACCGAATACCCTATTCTTCATTCTCTCTTCTGGTAATACTCTACTCTTTACTCTTCCTATCTGTATGAACAAATCCTAATTTTTGGACTTGACTAATGACTTAGGTTGCCATCAATGACAACACTAGAAGCCACATGCCAACAATCTAGTATTTATCAGGGTGATGAAAAGGTTAAAGAATCCATGTTTTAAACCTTTAGATTTAAATTTTAAGGACTAAGAATGAATGAAGATGAGAAGGTTGATGATTACCTTCTAATATTTCAAAAAATAGTCAATGCTATCTGTGGTCTTGGTGAGTTCTTTGAAAAAAAGAAATTGTCAAAAAGGTATTAATATCACTAACATTTAAAGTATGATTCCAAGGCATTTTTTGTAGAAGAGATGGATATAAATAAACTTATCTTAGATGAACTTAATGGCACATTTACTACTTATGAAATGAGAATTTGTAATGATGAATCCACAAGCAAAGAGGTTGCATTTAAATTTGTTAAAAAAGACAAACAGATAAATTGTGATTCAGAGGAATTGAATGCCAAGGAATCCAACTTTGTAAGTAGATTGAAAAAGGGTCAAGAAAGTATAAGGGGAAACTTCCATTCAAGTGTTTCAATTGTGGTAAGATAGGATATTATGCTTCTCAATGTCCCTATAAATATTCTAAAATTGATGAGGAGGATAGTAGGGGACAAGGAAAGAAGAAACGATATAATCCTAAAAGGATAAACTCTTTCAAAAAGAGAAAAGTATATTCATTAAGGATGTTGATGTAACAACTAGTTGTTCAAAATATTCTATTAAAGACGGAGAGGAAACTTTTGTTTATCACTATTGTTAGTCTAAGTGAAAATTAGAAAGAAAAGAATGAAAAACAATCTAATAATAATGAAGAAGAGGTTGATTTTGACAGAAAATTGAAATGTGCTCTTGGTGAAATAAAAAAGACTCAAAAGGGAGACATTAGTGCAAAGAAATTAGAACCAAAAGAATAATAAAAATTTGATCAGTAGGGTTAATGAGTCTAAAAAATTAGTTGTAGATCTAAAACTTCAACTTGAAGTAAACAAGAGGGTTGTAGAAGTCGCCAAAATGGAGTTAGAAACCAAAGAAAAGGATTGTTATATTTTAGAGACAGAAGTTGTATCCTTGAAGAAAAGGATAGATATGTGTGACAATATTGACAAGTTAGTAGATATCTTGGGTAAACAAAAAGGTCACAATGATACTACTAGTTTAGGCTTTGAAAAAGGGAAAATTTCTAAGGTCAAAGAAACACCAAGGAAGAAAATAGATCTAAACTATCATTTTGTTGCTCCTAATATTGAAGACAAGAAGAGGAAAACATAAAGTGATCCTACACAAGCCAACAAGAACAATTTCAGAAGTTCTTTTCATTTATGATAGCATCAAATGTCCAATTTTGAAAATTCTTTTCATGGTTATTGCTATTCATGTTATCAATTTGGTCATAACGAAATAGAGTGTTGGATGCATGAAAGAAAAATTGGATGGAATAAGAATCCTTATGAGTGGTCAAATAGAAGAAGTAAGGTCCTATGTTATAAATGCAATCATCTAGATCACAATGCAAGTTTTTTTAATACATAAGTAAGAAATGATGTTTTTGGATTCTTGAGAAGATATAATTCTTTTACTTCTCATGATGGTAACAAGGTCATGTGCTATAGATGCAATAAGTTTGGACATAAAACATAGTATTGTAGAAGTAATTTAATGGAACCATTTAATCATCACAAAAAGACAAGCATTGTGAAAGTTTAGAGAAGAAAACACGAGAAAGAGAAAGAAGAACTAAGCTTGTGCATGTTGCAAAAGAGACATCCATAACTGCATGAAGAATAGCATGAGTTGAGGGGGAGTTGATTTTTGATGTATCAAATAAAACCCATAGTCAAAAACAAAGAGGTTTCATCAACAAGAAAATTAGGGTTGTTTTTCCATCATGAAGACATATTATGAAATTTATTGATAGTTAAGTTTGCAAGTGCCATGTTTAGTTATGTTTGGTTTGCAAGTGTTAAGAATAGTGATTACAACACAATTTTATGCATCAATTGGTTTGTTGATGATTATCGATGAACTTTCTCAAGTTCCTCATGATTTCATAGTGTTGATGCTTGGTGGTTTCAAAGATACTTGGTTTTTCATTGATCTTAAAAGATACATGTTTATAATTATTGGCGAAATCTCATTGCATTGTTCTTGTTACTAACAAAAGAATTTATTAACACACACTCACAAAGAAAAGATGCCACTACAATTGATGCCACTATATGAATAAACCATTATGACTTTGTATGCCAAACCTTTCTAAACCAAACTATAAATGAAGAATACTATACTTTTGTCAAGGAAACAACTGTATAACACAAAAAGACTGATATTGCAAATATCATTGTCTTACTAACAAATCACAACTCAAGGATCCATAAAACATTGAAAAACCTAAAGAATTGATGCAAGAAAGTCAACAGTGACTATCAAACATTATGCACTACATATATATACATGGTACTTGACTTTGCATCCACATCACTGAGCGGATGCACTGAGCTTGTGCAAGAACAAAGAGAATAGTAGAGACCATTGCACAACATCACTATCTCAATGCAAATCAATCTATCTTGTTGAATCCATTACATTGTGATATATATCCATCAACACCATTTTGACCAAGCAATTTTGTGATAGCCAATAATGAACATCATACCACCATGAACAACATCACCAAAGCACCATTACTGAATCAACACTTTAGTCACAATCAAACAACTATGTGCAGCAACTCTTTGAGATCAAAAACAAACACCAAGAATTATAAACATGTATCTTTTAACATCAATAAAAACCAAGTATCTTTGACATGACTGGAAAAAGCATCTTTTAAACCAACAAGCATCAACACTTTGAAATCATGAGCAAGTTGAACAAGTTCACCAACAATCATCAACAAAGCAACTAATGCATAAAAATGTGTTGTGATCATTGTTCTTAACACCTGCAAACCAAAAATAACTAAACATAGCATTGCAAACTTAATTTTCAATAGATCTCATAATATGTCTTCATGGTGGACTAACAACACTAATTTTCTTCTTGATGAAACCTCTTTGTTATTGTCTATGGGGTTTGTATGATACATCAAAAATCAACTCCCCCTCAATTCATGCTATCCTTTATGTAGTTATGGATTTCTCTTGTGCAACATGCACAAGCATAGGTTCTTCTTTCTCTTTCTCTTTTTTTATTCTCCAAACTTTCATAGTGCTTATCTTTTTTGTGATGATTAAATGGTTCCATTAAATTACTTCTATAATATTGTGCTTAATGTCAAAACTCATTGCATCTATACCATATGACCTTGTTACCAACATGAGATGTAAAAGAATTATATCTTCTTGAGAATCCAAAAACATCATTTCTTACTTGTGTATTACAAAAACTAGCAGTGTGACCTAGATGGTTGCATTTATAACATGGGACATTACTTCTTCTATTTGACCACTCATAAGAACTCTTATTCCATCCAACTTTCCTTTCATACATCCAACACTCTATTGATTAATGGCTAAATTCATAACATGAATAACAATAACCATGAAAAGAGTTTTCACACCTAGTCATTTGATGTTGTCTTGAATCAAAGGATTTTCTAAAATTGTTCTTGTTGACTTGTGCAGGAGTATTTTTTATTTTCTTCTTGTCTTAAATATTAGAGCAACATAATGATAGTTTAGATCTATTTTCTACCTAGGAATTTATGTGACCTTAGAACTCTGTCATTTTTCAAAGCCTAAACCAATAGTATCCTTGTGACCTTTTTGTTTACCCAATAGATCTACTAACTTTTCATTGTTGTCGCAAATATCTAGCATTTTCCTCAAGGCTACAACTTTTGCCTCTAAAGTATAACACTCTTTTTCTTTAGTGTCTAACTCCATTTTTCGTGAGTTCTACAACCCTCTTTTTCTCTTCAAGTTCAAGCTTTATATCTACAACTAATTTTTCAAACTCATTAACCTTGCTAATTAGATTTTCAATATCCTTTTGGGTTTGATTTCTTTGCACTACTGCCTCCTTTTTGAGTCTTTTTATTTCACAATGAGCACATCTCAATTCTTCAAAATAAACCTCTTCTTCATTATTATCAAATTTATCTTCACTATTTTCTTTCTAATTTTCACTTAGACTAATAGTAGTCATAAAAAAAAAATTCCATTCCTTCTTCAATAGAATCTTCTAAACAACTATCTATTACATCAACATCCTTAACGAATAGACTTTTCTTCTTTTTGAAATAGTGTTTCCTTCTAGAATTTGTTGGTAAGAGACATTGCACAAGTCATCTAGTGTTGTCATTGATGGAAACCCTATTTATTAATCCTATCCGCACTTCAATATTTTCTCATACCGGATGTTAGTTTAAAGATATGTGATTAACTATTAAAGCTGAAATAGGGCATCTAACAGAGTTGTGTACATTGATTCATATGCAATTTCTTGTTATCATTTTTTGTTGTGGATCTTAGGGAAGGTCTTTTGATGTATGAACTATATTATCTTTGAATCATAGAACCTTGTATTGATTTTTAGTCTAACAATGTAGAAATTTCGACAAGGTGATTGTTTCATGTTGTAGATCTTCGAGGAATAATTTTTGAAGGTGTTTCATATTCGAAGATGTTTTGGGTCCTCACTATGCTATGGATGACATTGTATGATTTGCATTAATAATTGTTTATGGATTGAGCCAATAGTTTTTACATGTTTTATATTTTTTTGAAGTCGACAAGTAGTTGATGAAGTCTCTTGTTGCGGATATATATAATCGATTACTCATTTCATTTTGGTGTGTGTTGAGATATATTGTGATATGATGCAAAATTTGAAAGGATTATAGATCGAGTGTGTGCAGTTTCACTTGAGCAGAAAAATATTGATGATTCAAATTAAAGCAAACAGAGTTCCAAGAGTAGAATCAGATAGAGTGTGAAGAATGTTGTCAATGTGCTTAACCCAAACTATGCTCAGGCATTAGCAAATGCTATCTCATAGTTCATCCACTCCAGTTATTTTTATTTCATTGTAAGACAATGAGTCTTCTTTTGGGTAGTAAGCCTTTTATATTTGAGCAATGAGCTCTAGGCAGTGTGTTTGAATGTATGTGCATTCCCCATTTGTAAGCACTTATTTTGAGTATACTCATATTGTGGATTAGCCTCCACTATGTTTTTTCCCCTAATAATGTTTCCAAATAAAAAATCCTTGTATTATATTGTTGTGGTTGATTGTCTTGTGTTTTTGCATCTTTCTTTTAGTTCAATTCTATAAGTGATTTAAAGATCAAGTTATTAAAGTTATATTTTGCAAAACACTGATTCATCCCCCCCTCTTAGTGTTCCTTGATTCCAACAATTGGTATTAGAGCCTAGTTCCTCGAAAGAAGTTTAATAGTTTTGGGAAGATCCGGGAGAGTGATTGAATGGATTTTGGTAGTCTTCAACAACTTTTGGTGGCTCTAGATGATCTTGATCAGTCCAAATATGAAGTCCGGGAATTGCAAGAAAGCCTCATGAATGCTAAGAAATTCATTCAATCATTGAAATATCAAATCAATAAGTCTGAGGAAAAGAGAAAGGATATTTGTGATCAGCTCAAGAAGAAAGAAAGTAAAAGCACGGAAGATGAACACCTAAGTCAAGAATTTAAGAAAAAGACAGAAGAATGTGAAAAGCTTACCAGAGATAATGTTGTACTAAAGCATGAGATGGAATCTATTGTGATGAGGATGACCAAGGAGATTGAATACATAAAAAAGAATGAAGAGAATATTACTCAGTCCTTGAAAGAAAAATATGATGAATGCAGTAGAATTAATGATGGATTCAATTAGCTAGAGCGTAAATTGCAACAATCCAGAAACAATGAATAGGAGCTTGAAAGAGAGATTGTTACTCTTAAGGATGAACTTGCTATTGCAAATGAATACAAGGATAAGTTCAAGATTAGCTTAGCTAAGCTTGATGAACTAATTCAAAGTCAGAAGAGTGGAAGTGACAAGTGAGGTATTGGATATGAGAAAGGAGAAAGCTCCAAACCTGGTCAAAGAAATCAATCAAACAATGCTAGAAGGTATCCAGTAAGACAACCTAATTCTCAAAAGTTCAATGGATACTATTTTGTTTGCAATAAATATGGTCATATGGTTGAATCTCAATGTAGAAGTAGAATGAACTCAAGTTGTGCATCATTCTTTGGTCAATGTTTCAATTACAATAAGTATGGTCATAAGTCAATTGAATGTAGAAATATCCTTGTGTTATATTGTTGTGGTTGATTGTCTTGTGTTTTTGCATCTTTCTTTTAGTTCAATTCTATAAGTGATTTAAAGATCAAGTTATTAAAGTTATATTTTGCAAAACACCGATTCATCCCCCCCTCTCAGTGTTCCTTGATTCCAACAATTGGTATTAGAGCCTAGTTCCTCGAAAGAAGTTTAATAGTTTTGGGAAGATCCGGGAGAGTGATTGAATGGATTTTGGTAGTCGTCAACAACTTTTGGTGGCTTTAGATGATCTTGATCAGTCCAAATATGAAGTCCGGGAATTGCAAGAAAGCCTCATGAATGCTAAGAAATTCATTCAATCATTGAAAGATCAAATCAATAAGTCTGAGGAAAAGAGAAAGGATATTTGTGATCAGCTCAAGAAGAAAGAAAGTAAAAGCACGGAAGATGAACACCTAAGTCAAGACGTGAAGGAAAAGACAGAAGAATGTGAAAAGCTTACCAAAGATAATGTTGTACTAAAGCATGAGATGGAATCTATTGTGATGAGGATGACCAAGGAGATTGAATACATACAAAAGAATGAAGAGAATATTACTCAGTCCTTGAAAGAAAAATATGATGAATGCAGTAGAATTAATGATGGATTCAATTAGCTAGAGCGTAAATTGCAACAATCCAGAAACAATGAATAGGAGCTTGAAAGAGAGATTGTTACTCTTAAGGATGAACTTGCTATTGCAAATGAATACAAGGATAAGTTCAAGATTAGCTCAGCTAAGCTTGATGAACTAATTCAAAGTCAGAAGAGTGGAAGTGACAAGTGAGGTATTGGATGTGAGAAAGGAGAAAGCTCCAGACCTGGTCAAAGAAATCAATCGAACGATGCTAGAATGTATCCGGTAAGACAACCTAATTCTCAAAAGTTTAATGGATACTATTTTGTTTGCAATAAATATGGTCATATGGTTTCTCAATGTAGAAGTAGAATGAACTCAAGTTGTCCATCATTCTTTGGTCAATGTTTCAATTACAATAAGTATGGTCATAAGTCAATTGAATGTAGAAATATGACAACTTTTTCAATAGAAATGTCAGATTTTATGTTTGCAATAGATTTGGCCATATTGCTAACTAGTGCAGATCAAGAGAAAATCAATTGAATAACTCGTCTGGACAAAGAAATGTTGTGTGCTATTATTGTAACAAATCTGATCACACTAAAAGATTTTGTAGAAGCAGAAAGTGTTTGGTAAACAAAGGGGAAAATATGCAAAAGGATGAAAAGGGAAAAGGAAAAGTTACTACGAATGAGATCAAGAATCAAATGAAGAAGACATGGGTGAAGAAGAGTGTTTCTAATGCAGCAACACCAGAATCTAGTAATAGAAATTCCTCTAGGAATTAGTTTATGGCCTCTGGCCTAGGGGAAGCTCTCAAGAAAATCTCTTTAACCCCCTATTGGTAGTTGGTATCGGGATGTGACAAATTGTAGCGATTGCATTAATGATGTATAGATGTTTTGGGAACACTTGTGGAGGAAATTTATGCAAAAGTGAAGGTCTACAGAAGAATTTTCTTTCATAGACTATGAAAATAGGGTATCCAGAAGACCTAGGTTGAAATCATTTATTGCAACAAAAATTTAGGTGTGCAAATGATAAAAAGGTTACTTCTACTTCTCATTTGTCACATTGCTTTTTGAGAAGAAGAGGATTGGAGAGCTCTACAAGTGATCTTTGGCAAGATACAATTCTAAAGGCGATTCAGAGATCAAACCCTAATCTGATGAAAGGTATTTATTTGCAAACTTGTGAATTTGAAATTTCTAGAAATGGCTACTCCATTGGTTGTTGATATTAAGGATAGACCCCATCCAAAATTCAAATGGAACCTGTTCAAATAAATTGAGACATAACCATTAGGTGCATTTTCTTTTGTTTCCTATGGTGTTTTGCACATTGAAGATATTAGGGAATATATTCGTGCAAATGTTGAGGAGTTAGGAAGCTCCCAGTTGTTAAATCTATATACAAATCACATTGTGGGAGAAGATCTTTGTGTAAGGTCTAAATTCAAGACTTTGGAGGAGAAGAAGTTCACACAAATTGTGAATTTTCCCGTGTTTGATGAAAATGAATGGTTCTAATACACACTAAGTTGAGTACATGTTGAGTTCATGTGGCTGAGATAGCCCTTCAAGATCACAAGAGAACCTATAAGCATTGTTATTGGTCTGAATTCATCAGGTGGGTTGCCCACATTGAAAGTTGTGAAGAACCAAACAATCACTGAGGCAACCAGTTCTATTTTTGACAAGAGAACCATGACAATTAATGACATCAGTAAATTGGATGTAATTTTTTCTTCTATGGTTATTGGATATAAAATCTATCACTCCAGCCAAGATAACTCTGTATCTGGTACTACAATCTATGCAGCTTATCAAATGGTCAAGGAAAATGTAGAATATGACTTATGTGAGTTACTCTATGGGCCAACTAATTGAAAATCTTGGCACAAGACAAGAAGAACTCTGTCAAGTATGGCAATCTGTTGTTATTTCTATTCTTCTACTTCATGAAGGAAGTTTCGGGAGTTGGTAAAGTGCAATGGGAAGGTGACAAACCTGTAGCTATTCAAATCAGAGACATCTTATATAGAATTGGTGATAGAAAAGCTAGGAAAACTACTATTTTGGGTTGCTTCAAAAGCTTTCAGAATGAAATGCAAGCCAAGCAAAGGATTCCTAATTCTATTGTGGAAAAATATAAGGACACTATTTGCTTCATGGTTGACATTGATCAATGTTTAATGGAAGCTATAGAACCTAGAATAGTTTGGATAATGCTTATGGGATATGAGGTTGAAGAACACATTTTGGAGTTGTATGCTCAACACTTGTTGAGTAAACCTCAAGACCTGATAGAAGAGAGTTTTGGTACCTTTGAAGAGAAGAATATGGAAGTGCATGCACAACTAAAGAATCATATGATAGTCCAGAAGGTGAGAAAGGAAGTTGAAGCTTTTGCAGAAAGCATTGGTATATTAGTTGAAGCAATGAGGGAAGCTAGGAAGAAAATAGATCAAGCTGAAGAAGGAGAGCCTGCTAGAATTGAGTCAGTTGAAGAAACTTATCAACTTTGTAAGTACGCACTTTGAGTCTCTTGAAAAGTCTATTGAGAATAAGGTTTAGAAAGAATTTGATGCAAATAGGCTCAATAGATTGAAGTGTATGATTGCTAATGATAAATATTTATTAGCTACCCATGAAAAGAACATTCAAGGTGCTTTATCTAAGGGTGGAAGTATCTACAATTTATGCTTATCATTGTCTAAATTCACTGAGGTCATTAAGAAGAAAATTAAGGAATATGAGAAATAGTTAGCAAATAATTCTCAAGCCTTTGATCCTCTAACTGTTTATGTGGGTAAGCAAGAAGGTCAAGTCATATCCTTGCTTGAAAAAACTAAACGTTTGAAGCGTGAAAATGATAGAATTGTTGAAAGATTATGTGACCTCACAATTGGTCCTAAAATAAGAGACAATGCTTAGTGTATTCAAGGAGCACAAGATGTTTAATGGCTATCAAGTGATCTAGATGATATTGAAAAATAGAGATGAAATATTACTATAGGAAGTGGTCACAAAACTCCATTGGAGAGTCTCAAAAAGGTTTGAAATACTAGTTTGACATTGTTGCAGAACAATTTTGCAACCTATGTTTAAGGGAATGTCTCCTTTTCTTAGCAGTTTGTAATATACCTTTTGTTGAGGAAAATGTATGAAGATTAATGTATTTATCATTCACTCGAAGGGGGAGTGTGGGATAGGGGAAAAAAAATCTAGCTAGAGAGAGGAGAGTTTGAAAAACTTTTTTTGAAGTTTTGAGAATTGCAAACTATTTATAGAATATGAAGCTAAACTTAGTAGTAGAAAGAAGAGTTTGAGGCACAAGTTGCAATTGTGAATAAAAGAGACCAAGAAATTGCAAGACTAACAGTGCAGTTGGAGGAAAAAGATAAATTCATTGAGAAGTTCCAATACCAAATTCAACAATGGAATTAGCAATATAAGCATCACAAGGTTGATCTATCTAAAAGAGATAAACATATTCAAGGTTTGAAAAGCAATATTATGCAATTATTTAATGCTTTTAAAGAGAAAAGAAATAGACAGGAAACTGAATTGAATGCTTCTATGAGTAAGATTGTGGAATTAGAGCAAGATTTGCAAGAGAGTGACACTAAACTATAATGGAATCAAAGGAGACACAAACTGAACCCATTGTTATAGAATGGTTCTAGGTATGAATCCCTCCAATATTAGTGAAATGGATAGAGTAGTGCTATATTCTCAGGGATGTGGAATTTGATAATAGGATGAAAATGGAATCAGTAATGTTAAAAGAGTCATTTCATAAAGCATATAGAGGTAAATAGGATGCTTGTGAAATTGGTGAACTGTTATTAGCCTGTAGAAGACTATCTAGGCTATACTTTGTGTTTCTTAATGAACAATTCTTAAGATGGAAGTTATAAATAATTCACCAAAATTAGCCACATGATCCTAATGACAAGGAATTTGTAAAAATATTTGTTGAGTCACTCCCTGAACAGTAAGATTTGTTATGTGAGTTCTTTGTTCATAATTTTCTCCTGGAAGAATATACAGATTTCTTTGTTAATTTCTTTGTGGGAGAACTCCAATTGGATCATTCCTATCTACAATAAGAAATTAGCTTCACTAGCAAGATAGATCAAGGGAATAAACACATGCATAAAGGACTGTGGGGTTGCAAATGAGATATCCTCATAGGAAGCCTTTCTTTTTCAAGGCACAATTTCTAGGAATTTGACTTAGAAAGGAGGTATAGGGAAAGTACAATAATAACCTTCGGCTGTGTTATGATCACTTCCAGAATCAAGGACCAAAATTGATAGGAAAATCCTGGCATGCCTATGAGGAATGATATACCCCTCTCCCTATGCATCTCAGGAAAAGAGAGTTGATCTCACCTCTTAATATTAAATGGTCCTACAAAAGGGCAGTAGCTCTGTCCAAAATCCTTGAAGAACTAAAGGTTAATTAGATTGGTATGATGTATATACATCCCTTGCTTCTCTCACCACCTCCTTTAGTATATACCAATATATACCAAAGTGATGATAGCTCTGCAAGATGGGTACAAAGAGTTACTTTTCATCAGGGATTCCTGAGGGAACCAGAGCAACTAGATTCAAAGGCAGATGACTTGAATGATCTCAGTACCAAGTATGAGGAGATGAATAAGGGGAATGAAGGATAGGGTACACACTAGAGAGCAAGAGGACCTGATCGGGCTTAGGAAGGGGAGGAAATGATGAGGTAAAAATAACCTCATCAATATAATGGATTCAATACTCAACCTTATACCTTTCAGCCAAGCTTACCTTTCCAAATAATTACCTTTAGGATAAATAATTGCTCTCTTTTTATGAATAAACGTACAATATTTATTTCTTGAAATTAGTTGAAATAAGTTAATTTTTGTTGATTTAATGGATTAGTTCTTGAGCATTTCATAGGTCAATTTCCATCACCGATTACCATTCCAGTCAAAAAGGGAATTAACACAGGTTTCAACATCATTAAAGGAAAGTGAGTGGGTGCCAGAATTTCATGAGCATACGTTATGGACCGAGTCTTCATGGTTTATGTTATTTTCAAAACTTTATGGCTTGTACCAAGAATCTCTAATATTTCATGTCATGGGCTTTAAATTCCATTAGTTGTTGACAATCTATTGAAGAATTTATTAACTAGAAAGTAGGATTTTGTTAACCACTTTCATATAAATATGTAACTCTTGAAAATGATGAATACAGAAGAATATCGTTATGCTTCCATGATGTATTTCTAAGTTAAACTTCCATATGAATAAAATGAGTTTTCATGCCTCTCTGAATTACTGAGCAATGTGAATGGAGTTCTTGAAATGAAGTAGTTTGGAAAATACTAGTGCATGTGATCTAAGATAGTTGTAGAAACACCCGAGGGTTGGCCACTCAAGGCTTATAGATTAGATAGATAAGTATTTTACTTCTCATTATGTACTTCTTTTAGTATATAATAATTAAAATTGGAATTTATTTCCATGTGTGTGTCATGTTGTAAGTGTCAATCCTATAGGTTGTAGCTAAGTCCATAGTCTCTACATTTAGTGTCTGAAATTCTAGAGCACCTTCCTTCAATTGTTGCAGATTGTTATATATTTCACTAGATCAATGTTTCCTAGTTTCTTTACGAGTTTTACTTCTTCAACAATCTATACATTCTTTAGACTAATAATTTTCATTCTTTCTAGCTTAGTGGTGATGCTTTTCAAATTCATAGTTATTTGTTTTCTAATTTAATTATTTCCAATTTTCTAGATAGATGATTTCCTTATTTCTAAGTTTAGATGCTTTTTAGTTTAGAATTTTATTTAGCTATTTGTTATTTAGGAATCTTGAGAGAGAAGTTGAGATTCCTTCTATTACATATAACATTTGGACACTACCCAGTTGATATATTAATGTGTTTAACAACTAAAGTGTTAGGACATAATGGCAGCCTATCATATGCTATCATAATTGATTTGGACTATTGATATTGTTATGCAATCATTCACTATTTAGAAAATCATGTGGATTTTTAAAAATGTTATGGTGCTACAATGTGATCTTCATTTCTTATGGTGCAGTCAAAGTTTGCTATTATAGTGACATGATGAACAGTGTGACAATGTTGTGTGCTAGACATGATTCACATATGTGTTTCATGTAGTATTATTTGGACCTTTCCTAGTGATATTTTACTTTTATAGTAATATTATTTCTTCTCCTCTCAAGTACCATGGTCTATAGAGTGTTTTCTATACATGTTATCTCTATCACAGGTTCCCCATGTACTTCCAATGGTATGAAAGTTTCAAATCTCTATCAAGTGATTCTTGCATAGTGGTCCAAATACTCTTTCATATTCCTTGTGATATGCATTGACATTATTTTTATCCTTATGATACATGGCAGTGAATGAAGGTAAAGTAAAAATTTCTTTGGCATGTATTCTAGATAGTGGTGTGAATGATCATGATACAAAAAAGATAAAATCACAATGGAGTAGTGTGTAGTTTGATCTTGCACAGCATAGTGATTTTTTTTTATGTTCTTGTAAAATGAGCTCTTTGTTCATTATTTGATAATGGTATGCTCTTTTTAATCAATGAAAGTCATCCTATTTTGTTGATAGTCAATATGGATCACTAGTATCATGCTTACATAATGCTTTCTCAGTCATATGAGAAAATATGTTATCTCCTTCATTTCTCAGTCACCAAGCAATTGGACTATTTATAGTGTGATACTTTACCTGTTTCATGAATACCTTCTTAGTCTTTCAGGAGGGTACTTTTTGTTGACAATATTGTGAAGGGAAATAAATGGGATCTGACAACAATGCCCATATAAGTAATGGTCTTGACATTTTGACAATGTTATGGTATTTTTCTAGTGCTATTGACAAAATACAAGGCTTTTTATGTTTGTAATTGGAAATGATATTATGTTAATATGTTTTTTGATACAATGCAAGTTTCATGATAGATGTGACAGATAGGGGTTTTGACAAACTTGAGACTAATATTTTGATAATTCTACTTCTAGTCAAGGGGAGTAAGTAACACTTTGTCATTTGATGTCAAAGGGGGAGTGATGGTGTGCAAGTAAGTTAAGTTGACATAAGTTGACATCAATGCCAAAGGGGAAATTTGTTGGCATGGTTTTTCATTGATGTTCAATGTTGTTGCAAAGATTGAAGGATTTTGTTGGTTGATGATCATTGCAAAGTTCATTCATGAAAAGTGATATGTTCATGTTCTTGGTGCATCCAATCGGTGCTTGTCAATTCAGTTCTTGATGTCCACCATGGATCTAAGATGTATCGATACTCGTTGTTCATTCATCTCAGTAAGTTGCTTCATCTCATGGATTGATGACCACCATGGATATGCAAAGGTATTGTTGGTACTTGATGCATTCAAATATTTCATGGTATCATGGTATTAATGCTTGATGTATCTTTCATTATTGCTTCAGGACAGGTAAAGAACTTGTTGATATATAATAATCAACCCCAAAAAAAAAAAATTGTTTCCTATTTGTTGATTGAGTTGGTTGGGTGATGTTTGTATGTTTTCAATGTCCTTCATTGGTTCAACATGCTTGAAAAATAGAGAACATGTCTGCAAAAAAAAAAAAAAAGAACTTGCTTTTAAATATTAATTTCAAGAAACAATTCTTAGATTCTTTATAGGAAATTTTTGAATTTACAAATGTATATCATACCTTTTTACAAGTAAATCAAACTTAGGGAAATTTATATCAAACCTGGAATGTAGCATCAAACCATCCTTTAACTTGAAATGAACCAACCCACAATGACCAACTAAGTACCCCTTTCTTCCCCAACACCAAAGACCCCTATTTCAAACTCCAAGGATGGTGAAATAAGTCCCAATATGTCAACGAGTTTGCACTATGCCTTAATACCTAGCAGTTATCAAGATAATCCCAATTATCTCACCTTCACCAATGATGAGAGCCTTCACTCCAAGCCCTAAAATACCATTATATCCTCTCCACCCAACTACAAAAATTAACTAGCAGTTCCCTGGATGATTAGCTTAGTAGTAGTTTCAAAGCACCAACTCACTGTACAAACCCATCCTCCATTTCCATCAACAAGGGCCACTTTAAGCAAGTCATGGACTTATGTTTCTGTCATCAAAAAATTCATCCCTCTAGGTAGATTGAGCTTTCTTTTAAAATCTAGCACTCAACCAAAAAAAGCATTCAAATACACATTGGAAATTCCTTTAGGAGAGTCAAGAATTGATCCAATACCCATTTTGAATTTCAAACCCAATTCTGAGATATGAGTGAAAATGTGAGTTTTGGGTTCAAGAAAGTTGTGCCCAAAAATCATGAAAATAATCACCAAAATGTAACTTAACCCTATCCAAATTGAATCAGTTCCTCCACAAGCCAAAAACACACAGCCCCACATCAAAAATGATCAAAAATACTAATTTATATTGTTTGTAATCTACAACTTTGAAGCTCAAATGGTGACCTCTGAATGAAATCACCCTTCACCAGCTTGAACAAGTCTCTCACTATCGAAACTGATCTTAGACAACAAGGGTTTTCATCCTTGAATCTATTTCAGTGTCCTTTGGTAGCAAACCAATAGCACCTCACTAAGTTGTCAAATCATCCATAGAGAAAATGAGCTTCTAAAGAAGCTTTTAAAGAGTCTTCATCAAATTAGGAAGACCTCTAATGTAAAACCCTAAACCCAAGGTGAAATCCACAGCTTGAGACATTTTATCTTTTGATTTTATTTTAATCTCATCTCAAACATTAGCTTTATTTAAATTTTAACTCCATTTCCTCCTTAGGCATCCACCCCAAAATGAGCATTTTAAAATACTTTTGATTCTCTTTAAAACAACTTAAAGTCATTGCACTAGGAATCACGGTGCAAATTTTTCCCCCCTCATGACCCTTCAAAGGAGAGATTAAATATTAAAATGTCTCAACCATAGAAATTGATGCCTCCACTGAAAAATGCTACTGAGAGATAACCCTGACTGGGTCTAACTTACCCTAGATGACTTACTATTTTTAGAAAGTCCTAACAATAGTAAGTAGCACTCTAAAACTCGAGCAAGAGAGAAACTATGGTGCTTGAAAGGGCCCACCAAGGACAGAAGCACAGTACTAGACTCCCTGCTTAAAACAACACTTACTAAAATATTAAGTGTATAAAAATCAAACCAAACTGAAAGAGGACGTCATAAATGGGGACATTACATGATACTTGTTTCATACCAAATGGGTTGCTTCATTTCAATGCAGTTAGTGACTTGGTGTTTATTGAATTGATGTGTAGTTAGGGTTTTTATTTTTTGAAGTTTTGCATACACTTTAACCTAAAACCCTAAGATCTAGAGTTTAAGAATTTTGAAGACCTTTAAAGCATGATTCACTTTATGATTTTTTTGCATGATGACTTGGTATCACCGATCAAGGTTAATTTAAGTGGTAACATTAAGGTTTTGACCTCAATGAGAAACTAGTCCCTACTCCTAGTGCAACCAGCTAGACATGTCAATCTCATATGTTTAATCACTCAAAGCTAAATCAATGGATATCATTCAATTCATGGTTTAGTAGGATTAGTAGATCAAAGGTTCATTTTTAAAGTTGGATAATAGCTATTTCCTGAATCTCAAATATTGATGGGTGTCTAATAGTTATTACCCACAGTTCTATTTGTAATTTTTTTGTAAAGCAATGATCAATGGTCACCATGAAGGTGACAAACTGAAGATCAATGAACTATATTTAAAGTCTCTTTGAATTCCAATTGGCAAGTGATGGAAATTGAAGTTGATGTGAATTTTTCCATTAATTTTTATGGTTTTGATGTGGGAAGGAAATTGTTAGAAGTGAAAATTTTGATTGATGAATTAATGCAGTGGTATGTGTGAATAAGGGAGACGGAGTTTTTCTAATGCAAAGATAGAGCAATGGATTGTTTGGAAACAAAGTAACCCTCTGATTTTCGTTTATTTCTTCTCAAATTAATGGAAGTGGTGTATGTTTTCCAGTGAGGCATATTTTTTTCTAGTGAGGCATAGAATGTAACCAATGAGGTTTTTGGCTTGTGACGCTTAGTAAACTTTATTTTCAAAGTGTTTTTTAACCCTTTTAGGGTCTTCCACTCATAAATCTTGTGTTATGTCTCCCCTTGATGGTATTTCATATTATGCTTAATAGGTCATCTTTGTTTAGGTATCATGTTCTAATTTACATATCATTCTAACTCACTCAACATTCAATACCTATAATTGAAGTATTTTCAATGGATTTCTTTGTATAATATATATATAATTTAATTATTAAAATTTGGTTCCTCATCAAACCACTGATTCAATCCCCCTCCTCACAGTGGTCTTGCACTCCAACACAAACACTAACCATTTATTTATGCCAAAAACCTATCCACTTAATACCTTTTGCACCAACACCATGTGAACAAGTAATGAATGAACAACAAGGACTTTGAAATGAATATCAACAACCACTTTGTATGTAGATCACCAAATGAATGAACAACCTCTTTGAAACCAATCCATGACAACACAATGAAGTAACTCACTCTACATGTAATTGGAATCAAACAGTTTTTTCTTACCAACTCCATTTACCTTTGACATCAATGACAAACAACTGTTGGAGTTGAGAAAATAAAACTTCATAGGAGCCCAGTGATCTCTACAAGCTAAGAATACCTATTACAGGGAGAAGCAAAGAGAAGCAACACAAAAAATAGTAAAATGCTCAAAGATGTGGAGCTCTGTATTCACCAAAATGTGTTAAAGAATAATGATACAAAAGAAAAAAATTCAACCACATATAGGTCAAAAAACCCTAAAAGGAAAACCCTAGGCTTGCAAATTAATAATTAATAAAATAATTAATTATTATGCACCTAATGTTAGCTTAAGTGTAAAAGAGATAAAAGGGAACCTTGATTAATTAAAAAAAGCTTCAAGAGAGATTGCATTAGCTAAATTGATATTAATCAGAGAGGGATAAAATACAAAGATCAATCCTTATAAAAGGAGATTGTGCAACCCTAAAGAAACCCTAATAGGTAGACATTTAATAATTAATATAATTATTAAATGTCATAAAATGAAAACTAAAGTGAAATCTTAAGAGAGGAATAACGGTAACTTAATTAACATAATTAAGTTAAAACCTTTACTCTAACACCCTTGCTTTTTTGTCTCCAGCTCTTCCTTTCTGTGACAGGTTATTTGCATGCAGGTGATCTTCGGGGTCTGTGAAGTTGGCTTTCTCAACTTCTACAACAACATCAACAAAGTTTCCATCTAAAGTATGAACTAACATGGAATTTTGACCCAATTATTTAGGATGCATTGAATGAATGATGTGCAGTCAAACTCTTTGACCCATTTATGTATCAACTCACTCATACTTTCAATTGAAAAAGTGGAACAATGGTAAAACCTATAAGTTGGTCAACAAGAAATTAAAGGTAGAAGACTAAGTGGCTTCTGCTCAAAATAGAGTTGAAGAGGAAAGGGTATATCTAGGAAACTATGGCAGAAGAAAGGAAAACATTGACTAATCTACATGATATCCTTCAAATGGAATTTTTTTCTAGAAACTAAAATCAATAGATACATAGCTTAACGAAGTAGAGGAAGATACAATTTTTTTCACATGAGAACATTAGTATACATGCAGGAAATCAGAATTAGTAAAATGAAAATCATACTCCCAAACAGGACTATCACTACTTGGTGTAGCCACAGTAGGAGGGTTTTCAAAGAGAATGGTCTAGACCATGCAGCAAGAGTCACACAATAGAAACAACATAGAATATGGAGGAAAATGTAGATTCAAACATTCTTATTATCAAAAATTTCAATTACAACTAGTTAGAAACATCCAAATTTACAGTTCGGGCTCACAAGCCTAATACACACATGCTCAAATACAATGTTCTTATATGCTCCCTATGGGAGCTAAAATCTTACATATCAAATCCTATATTCTAACTTCGCTACTTTCTTAATGATCTATTACAATGATTTATATCACATTCAGGGATCAAGAATCTTTTGTGTTGGCCAAAGATTGTTACAATCTCCTATGAAGGAAAATGTAACGTGTGCATGAAGTAGGTCAGCCTTAAATTTGAATTTCTCCTTGATGGTTGCATAGGATGAAGTGTGGACCTATACTAAGGTTGGGGACACTCCATGGAACAATTTGAAACACACCGTAAGGATCTACAAATTATGGGAAGGATCCACAAGAGATCAAACTAGTCATTAGGTTTGAAACTTCTCAGTGCTCTATTCTAGAAACTGCCACTTAATCAAGAAGTGATAATTTACTAGAAAAAGATCCAATTGACCTGAAATCTTGGAATAAGTAAAATGAACATTTCCATGATGCAATTATAGATCCATGGGGTCTGGTGAGAAAACATGATGAAATGTTGAATCTCCCAACTTGAACTAAACAAGAACAGACTTAAATGAAAATATTTTTGGTTGATGCAAGATTACCAAGAACCAAGGATTCTCCTGCATCAAACATCCAAGGGTGATTGAGAAGTGAGTCCCTCACTTTGCTAGGGCTAAAGGGAAATCAATACAGTCTACCTCAGCCTGAGTAATCCAAGAAGAATCCTCCACTGGTCTGCCCTTCCACTTCACAAGATATTCTTTGTATTGTCTTCCACACTTTTTCTTCCCATCTCTGGTATCCAAAATTTCTTCCATCTCATCTGATTGATGTTTAGGAAATTGTTTCCCCATTTATGCTTTACTGTCTTCACTAAATTTTGCTTCATGGTACTAATGTAGATCTGCAATATTGAATATAGGTGATATGCCCACTCCATCTGGTAACTCTACTTCATATGCATTTCTTGAATCAAATTTCTTCAAAATATTATAGGGTCCAAACTTTCTCATCTTGAGTTTATTATATGTACCAACTGTAAATTTTTCCTTCCTCAAATACACCATCAATTCATGTCCAACTTCAAACTCCTTATGTATCCTCTTTTCATCTACTTGCTCCTTATACTTTCAGTTCATATCTTCCAATTGTTGCTTTACTTGAGTATGCATTTTCTTCATATGTTCTAAAAATTACTCTACTTCTACACTCCTTTTATCTTCCTTACTAATGTCTCACAATTCTGATATATCTCTAGGATGAACTCTGGTAACAATCTCAAAAGGTGTCTTTCTAGTACTCTTGTTCACTGAATTATTGTATGCAAAATTTGCTTGTGCAAGGACTAAATCCCAACTTCTGATCTTCTCTCCAATCAAACATCTTAGAAAATTCCCCAAACTCCTGTTTACTACCTTTTTCTATCCATCAATTTGTGGGTGAAAAGTAGAACTGAACTTTAAATCTATCTTTAACTTCTTCCAAAGTGTCCTCCAAAAGTAACCAACAAACTTTGTATCTCTATTTGAAACAATACTCCTAGGTAATCCATGCAATCTAACCACCTCCTTGAAAAACAAGTTTGCTGCATGTACTACATCTTTTGTCTTCTTACAAGGTATGAAATGTGTCATTTTAGAAAATCTATCCACCACCACAAATATAGAATCATTACCTCTCTATTTCTTTGGCAATCCAAGTATGAATTCCATGTTGATATCTTCCCAAGGTCTCTATAGAACTATCAAAGTCTTATACAATCCAACATTCTAACTACTCCCTTTTGCAACTTGAAAAACTCTACAACTCTACACAAACTTCCTAACATCCTTATGAATCTGTGGCCAAAAGTAATTCTCACTTACCACTGCTACTCTCTTATCAATTCCAAAGTGTCATGTCAATCCTCCACTATGTTTTTCTTTCACCAAGTTATCCCTCATTGAACTCTAGGGTATACACGACTGATTTCCTTTGAACAACATATTCTCCTAAATGAAATAATCCAACCACTAACTCCTATCCTCCAAGATTGGTTCTTTACAAGCTCTCCAGGGTTCTGCAAAATCTAGGTATTCCTCATTACAAGTTCTTCAATTCATCAAAGCCTAATACCTCCACTCTCATCTCTACTAGTAAATTCCTTCTCCTACTCAAAGAATCAACAACTCTATTTTATTTTTCACTCCTATGTTTCAAAACAAAAGTATAACTCTGCAAGAATTCTACCCATCTCATGTTTCTGTGATTCAACTTACCCTGACTATTCAAATATTGCAAAGGCTAATGATCTATATACAATACAAACTCCTTAGGAAACAAGTGATTCCTCCACTTCTTCAAGGCTTGAACTATGGCATAGAACTATTGATCATATATTGAATATCTTCTCCTAGCATCATTCAATTTCTCACTGAAATAAGTTACCGTTCTTCCTTCTTGACTTAATACTGCTCCTATTGCATTTCCACTTGCATCATAGTCTACTTGAAATGCCTTACTAAAGTATGGTAAAGCCAACACAGGCTACTCAGTCACCTTCTATTTCAATAGAAACTAGCCAATCCATGAAATGATCTCACCTCTCCAATGCTTTCCAGTGTAGTCCATTCAATAATTTCTCTTATTTTCTCATGATTCATCCTCAATCCATAACTAGATATCACAAATCCCAGATATACCGATTCTTCCTTCATGAAACTACACTTCTTAATGTTTATCAGCAACTGTTCTTCTCTCAACCTCTATAAAACTTGTATTATATGCAACAAATGTTCCTCCCTAGTCTTATTGAAAATCAAGATGACATCTAAATAGACAATCTCAAACTTACCCAAGAATTTCTTCAATACCTCATTCATCAACCTCATGAAAGTACTTGGTGCATTTGTTAGTCCAAAAGGCATCACCAACCATTCATACAATCCTTCATTTGTCTTGAATGTTGTCTTCCACTCATCTCCTTCTCTGATTCTAATTTGATGATACCCACTCTTGAAATCTATCTTTGTAAATTACTTAGCTCCACTCAAACAATCCATAATGTCATCCATCTAGGGAAAAGGAAATATATACTTCACTATGATCTTTTTTATGGCTTCGGAGTCTATACACATCCTCCATTCTCCATCCTTCTTAGGTGCTAACACAGCAGGTACTGCACAAGGACTTAAGCTTTCTTTGATCAAACCTTTCCTGAACAACTCTTGCACTTTTCTATTCAAATATTAATTCTCTGTAGGTTTCATCCAATGTGCTACTTTATTAGGAAAACTAGCTCCAAGAATGAAATCCATGCAATGACTAATACTCCTCATAGGTGGCAATCCATCAAGTACATTATCTGAAATCATCTCTTCATATTCTTCCAACAACTCCTTTATGTCCTCTGGTTGTTCTTCTACATGCTTCAAGTCTTTAGTCTTCTTAGGAACCAAGGAATAGTACATATTCTCATGTCTCAATCCATCCAAAAATATCCTTCCATCGACCAAACAAATTCTAGCATTCTTACAAACCTCAACCTTAGGAACATCCTCCAATGGTAACAAAGTCTGCTTCATCCCATTAGCAATAATGGTATATGTGTTCTTCTTCCCATCATCAATAGCCTGTCTATCATACTACCAATGTCTTCGAAAAAAAAACATGTCATATATCCATAGGCATGATATCAGACAAAACTTTGTCATGATAATTTCCTATCTTCAATTTCACCAAACATTTTTCACTTACCAATACCTTATGCTCATCTTGAATCCACACTATCTAATAGGGTTTCGAGTCTTTCAATATTTCTAGCTTCAATTTGGTAACCATTTCTTTAGAAACCGGGTTCTTAGAGCTTCCACTGTCAACAATCAGTCTGCAACATTTCCTAGCTACCTTGCATCTAGTTTGGAACAAATTCTTTCTCTACAACATTTCATGCTCCATTTCACTTTGACATAATACTCTTTTTTTCACCTACACTTCTCCCTCTTCCAGTTTATTAGATGAGCTGGCATGATCTTCATCAATAAAGGTTGTTCTTCTACTATTCGCTATCTTTTTGCTTGTCTCTCCTTGATTACATTCAAATGTTCTATGTCCTCCACCACACTTGAAACAAGTTCCCCTGAATACTCTTTTCTCCTGTCCTTTTTCATCTTTTCTATGACCCTCATTCTGATAACCACCATATCCTCCTCTCTGGTAAGATTTTTCATCATCTCTAAAGTACAAATTATCATTCCTACTGACTTCCTTATCATTATTCTGATCTGAAAAAGATCCTCTTCCTCCTCTAGTAAAAATTATTCCTCTCTAAAATCTTCTACCTCTTCCTCTTTGTCTCTACTCATGTCTTTTATTCAGCTTCTCTTATTCCTTTAGGGCACATTGATATGCCTCTTCCACACTTAATAACTTGATCAAACTAATCTCATCTTGTATAGATGGTTTCAAGCCATTCACATATCTAGCTACTTGTTCGACCTCATCCTCTCAATGTCTAGATCTGATATTCAACTTGTAGAACTCCTCAGTATACTCTATCACACTTAACTCCTACTTTAAATTCTACAACTTCTAGAACAAACTGATATAATAATCTGCAAGCAAAAACTTTCTTTAACTTATTCGCCGTCTAATCCCATGATTTTATCTTCTCCTTTCCTCTTCTTTGCCTATCTATCTACAAATGTTCCCACCAAAGGGATGCATGTCCTTTCAACTTTGCACAAGTGAATTTCATCTTCTTGTCTTCAAAAATACCTTAAAAATCAAAATACTTTTCCATCTCCATTATCCAATCAAGCAATTCATCTGAATCCAACTTACCATTATAATCTAATGGATTGAAATGTGGTCTAGTATTTACTCTGGTTAGAGCTCTTATGAACCTCTCTTCTCCCTGATCCAAGCTAGGTTGATCTTCTCTTTCCCTTTCTTCGTGTACTTCTACCTCTTCATCACTCACATCATCAACTAGTCCACCTCTCCTTTGGGTTGTTTTGACTACTTCTAATCTAGTAGCAATTCCTCTCAACATCTCCATTATAGTTGGGTTTTCATTTCCATGCACTCCATTTCCTCTAACATTTCTTCTTCCCACCATCTTTACACAAGTCCTCTATAGCTATAGGTCAAATCCTTAGTCCGCCACACCACAACAAATCTTCAACAGGACTCTGTAAACTTTGACGATCTCTCATGGAACGAATCTTGCTCTGATGCCAATTTGGTGCAGCCACGGTAGGAGGGTCCTCAAAGAGAATGGTTTGTACTGTGCAATAAGAGTTGCACAATAGAAGAAACACATAATATGGAGGCAAATTCAGATTCAAACATTCTTATTATCAAAAATTTTAATTACAATTAGCTAGAAACATCGAGATTTACAGTTCGGGCTCACAGGCCTAATACACACATGCTAAAATACAATGTTCTTAATGTGAGCTGAAATCTTACATATTAGATCCTATATTCTAACTTTGTTGCTTTCTTAATGATCTATTACAATGATTTATATCACATCCAGGGATAAAGAATCTTATGCGTCGACCAAAGATCATTACAATCTCCGATGAAGGAAAATGTAACATGTGCATGAAGTAGGTCGGCCTTAAATTTGAATTTCTCCTTGATAGGTGCATAGGATGAAGTGTGGACCTAAATTAAGGTTGGGGAAACTCCATGGAACAATTCAAAACACACCATAAGGATCCGCAACTTACAAGAAGGATCCACAAGAGATCAAACTAGTTGTTAGGTTTGAAACTGCTCAGTGCTTTGTTCTAGAAACTGCCACTTAATTTGGAAGTGATAACTTGCTAGAAAAATATCCAATCAACTAGAAATCTTGGAATAAGTAAAATGAAAATATCCACACTGCAATTATACATCCACAAGGTCTAGTGAGCAAACATGATGAAATGTTGAATCTACCAACTTGAACTAAACAAGAATTGAAATAAGAAAAAACTAAAATGAAAATATTTTTGGTTGATGCAAGATTTCCAAGAACCAAGGATGCTCCTACATCACTACTCACCCACTTGAAATATGAGTAGAAGCAGTAAGATACTTTAGTGATATAATTTCAAAATTTATCTTAGAGGATATGGCCCAAATGCTTGATTGTATCTCATCTTCAGTTATATGTAGACTATAACAAACTAATGGTCTCAGGTGTAGAAGGGGAAGTTAGAACAACATTGGTCAATTTTAAAAGAGAAAATCTTGGATCCAATGGATTCCTAGTTGGATCATATTAAAATTTATGGAAAATTGTTAAAAAATATATATTATCAAAATTGTACATGAATCTAAAATGAAAAAGTTTATTCTAGAGGAATGAACACTAATTTCCTTGCTCCAATTCCTAAAAATTTGCATACCAAAAAATTTTAAGCTTATCACTCAATTAGTCTATTTAATATGGCATATCAAATTTCAAAAGTTATAGCCAATAGGTTGAATATTGTTCTCAGTAATTACATCTAAGGAACAAGGTAGTTGCATGAGTGTTAGAAAAATCATTGATTGGGTAATCCTTGCTGATGAAACCTAACACACTCACAAAACATCAATAACGAATGGTGTTCTCATCAAATTGTATATAGACAAGGCCTACAATAGACCAAAAGGTACTTAAAAATGGTTTCATTTAGATAGAAATGGAGGAAATTGTTTAGTAAATGCTACACAACACCCAAATTTTCCATTCTTATAAAAAGTGTCCTAATTGACACCTTGAAATCCTCCAAAGGCATCTGACAAGGCAGCATTATCTTTCCTTACATATTTATTATCATAGCAGAAGGACTAGGAAAAAGAATAAAATGGGATGGGAAAGAATATTTAATAAATGGCATTAGCATAACAAGAGTTATGAAAATCTTACCCACCCACATTTTATTATAGATAACCAAATTGTTGTTGAACCATTGGTGAGGCTAGAGAGATCAAACAAGTGTTCTTGCCTCAAAGGACTAGAAGGGGTTTTAAACTTGATGGGAGGATCACAGAAATTTACTTGCGTATACCATTCTTGACTCATAGTAGTAAATAGGACCACTAGAAACTATTAAATGAAATGTTCCAAAATAAATTAAGTGGTACAGTAAATTCCTAACATAGGAACTAAAAATAGTCAGTTGTTACAATCAACTATTCAAACTCTATCCATATATCTTGTGTCAATCATAAAGGTCCTTGCTTATCATAATAACAAAAATCAACATAATATATACAAAATTCTTGTGCACTAGCACAGCCTAAAAGGATAGATTAGGTTTACTTGGATGGATTAAGGCATGCAAACCAAAAAGCATGGACAAGGTCTAACTTTAAAAAACAATCCCATCATGAATTAGGTGTTGGGCGAGAAATTGGTGTGGAGGATATGTTGATGTTGACAACCAATGGATCAAAACACCTAGAAGCAAATACCTATGATCAAATGAATCTAGAGAGGATGATCTATAATTAATCTAGAGTCTATTGGAAATAAAAGTGAGGAATACAGATCATAGTTATAAGCCTCAAGTATTCTCTGTATGTTGTGTGTATACCCCAAAAGAAATAATAATAGAATAATTAAAGTTTGGCTTAGAATGCAGTATCTATACTTAATACATTAATAAGAAACATGAACAATATCCATCCTATAGTAGATGACTCATTGCTTCACTAAATTTTGTATATTGATATATTCAGTCTTTCATTAAATTCATCTAAATTTATCTCATATAGATTTGGCTTCTACTTTATGTTAGTCAATGGATTATGCACTATCTGAAATTCTCAATTTTCCTCTATTGCCCAATCCTAGAGATAATCACCAACCAATAGTTGGGTATATTATTTTAGTGTGATATTTTTGCTCTTAATTTTATGAGGTACAGGTCCCTCACCTAATAGGAAAATATGTTCTTTTTTAATTTTAAAACTTTAATATGGGTATACTCTAAAAAGAAACAAATGCCAAAATACAAGAATTAACAAAGATTTATAAAGTGTTACCACTGAATCCTTATTGAGTAAGATATCATTGTGAGAAAGCAATACAAACATAGACTAATTGAAAAATGATTTTCACACTCACATAGAAATGCAATAATCAACGAAGTCAATTCCAATGCATAGATTAGAATAGATTTCATTCATTGACCCAAAATTGTAGGCTCACAAACATACAGCCTTCAAGTTCAAATTATCTTTTATCTATTTCCTTTCAAAATTTTCTTAGAGAGTTATTTTCAATGAAATTATAGCTTATATATACAATTCATAAGCATAAATTCTTCTTGAAAGTAACTAAAAAGGAGAAGTTAAGAGTTCCTTGAATTTCTTAGGACTTTAACATTCTTTTACAAAATCAAATCAATTATAGCAAGAGGAACTATTGAGGTGGCACACTATCGAGGTTCCCTTCTTGTGATGACCAAGAAGCTTTCATGGCAATTTTGGCCTTATATGTGTGGAATACTTTGATTACGAGAGGTGCCACACTATGATGAGGAATAATTCCATTTTTAGTTCTTAGTTTCCACAAAGATCTATTTCCTCAAGCTAAGTATACTTTTCCAAAAATTGTCATTGCATGTCCAAGGAATTGGCATAAAGACAAGTCAACACTAATTAATCTCCTCATGATTTCCACATTAAAAAAAAAAATCATAGAGATGCTTGATCAATTCCTTGAATTTTCCATTTAGTGTTTCTACATTCTCATCTTAAGAATCATCTTCTCTTTGGAGGTGAATGTCTATGCTCCAAAGGTTCTTCTAAATATCAAAATTCATTTTATTACACTATTTAAGAAATTTTCTTTACGCCGGTATGTTATGCTTCAAAAATGAGAGTTTCCATTCAACACTTTTCTTCCATATAAATCATTTTCTATCCTCATTTTTTGGTAAAATCTGCTCGGCTACCAATTTATCTGACCCTTGACATGCATTGATGTCACTGTCAGCATGAATACCAAACCATTGTGACCTTGTATGCCAAACCTTTGTGAAGAAAACTATGAATGCAGAACACCATACTTTTGTCAAGGAAACAACAATATAACATAAAAGAATTGATATTGTAAATATCATTGACTTACTAATAGATCACAGTCCAAAGATCCATAAAACATTGAAAAAATTAAGCAAGAATTACCACCAACACTTGAATGAAGACAACCAAAAAATTGAGCATTATGCAAGCAATTCAACAGTGACTATCAAACATTATGCATTGAGTATCTATACATGGTACTTCACTTTGCATCCAAATCACTAAGCAGATACACTGAACTTATGCAAGAACAAAGAGAATAGTAGAGACCACTGTACAACATGACTATCTCAATGCAAAGCACTATATTTTTTTGAAACCATTGTGATATCTAACAATCAACACCATTTTGACCAAGCAACTTTGTGATATCCAACAATGAAAATCATACCACCATGAACAACATCACCAAAACACCTCACAATGAAACAACTTTGTGCAGCAACTCTTTGAGATCAAATCCAATCACCAAGAATTATAAACATGTATCTTTTAATATCAATGACAAACCAATTATCTTTGACATGACTAAAAAAATAATCTTTCAAACCAACAAGCATCAACACTTTCAAATCATGAGGAAGTTGAGCAAGTTCACTAGTAATCATCAACAGAGAAATTCATGCATAACATTGTATTTTAATCACTATTCTTAACACCTACAAACCAAATATAACTAAACATGGCACTCACAAACTTAATTTTCAATAGATTGCATAATATGTCTTCATGGTGGGCTAACAATCCTGATTATCTTCTTGATGAAACCTCTTTGTTATTTTCTATGGGCTTTGTATGATACATCCAAAATCAACTCCCCGTCAACTCATGCTATCCTTTATGCAATTATGGATGTCCCTTGTACAGCATGCACAATCTTAGGTTCTTCTTTCTCTTTCTCTTGTTTTCTTCTCCAAACTTTCATAGTGCTTGTCTTCTTGTAATGATTACAAAAAATGGCAGTGTGACCTAGATGGTTGTATTTATAACATGGGAAATTACTTCTTCTATTTGATCATTCATAAGAACTCTTATTCCATCCAACTTTCCTTTCATGCATCCAAAACTCTATTGCTCTATGATTAAATTCATTACATGAATAGCAATAACCATGAAAAGAGTTTTCACACCTCATAATTTGATGATGTATCGAATGAAAGGATTTTTTGAACTTGTTCTTGTTGGCTTGTGCATGAGTATTTGTTTTCTTCTTTTCTTCAATCTTAGGAGTAGTAGAATGATATTTTATATCTATTTTCTTCCTAGAAGCTTCTCTAACTTTATAACTCTATCCTTTTTCAAAGCCTAAACCAGTAGTATCCTTGTGAACATTTTGTTTACCCAAGAGATCTACTAACTTCTCACTATTGTCACACATATATAGCCTTTTCCTCAAGGCTACAAATTATGCCTCTATAGCATAACACTCCTTTTATTTGGTGTCTAACTCCATTTTGGTGACTTCTACAACTCTCTTGTTCTCTTCAAGTTGAAGTTTTAGATCTACAACTAATTTTTCAGACTCATTACCCCTATTGATCATATTTTTCAATATCCTTTTGGGTCTAATTTCTTTGCAGTACTACCTCCTTTTTGAGTTTTTTTATTTCACCAAGAGCACATCTCAATTCTCCTTCAAAATCAACCTCTTCTTTATTATTATCAAATTAATCTTCACCCTTTTCTTTCTTATTTTCACTTAGACTAACAGTAGTCATATAAAAAAAATTCTCTCCTTCTTCAATAGAATCTTCTAAACAACTATCTATTACACCAACTTCCTTAATGAATAGACTTTTTTTATTTTTGAAAGATTTTTTCCTTTTAGGATTATACATTTTTTTCTTTCCTTGTCTCCTATTATCCTCTTCATCACTTTCAGGATATTTATAGGCACATTGAGCAACATAATGTCCTATCTTACCACAACTGAAATAGTTGAATGGAAGCTTCTTCTTATACTTTCATAGCCCTTTCTTCAATATGCTTACAAAGGTGGATTCTTTGTTATTCAATTCCTCTAAATTAGAATTTATATCTTTTTCCTTTTTGATAGATTTAAAAGAAACCTCTTTTCTTGTGGAGTCATCATTACAAATTCTCATCTCATAAGCAATAAATGTGCCATTAAGTTCATCTAAAGTAAGTTTATTTATATCTCTCTCTTCTACAGCAGACACCTTGGAATTACTTATATGTTAGTGATCTTATTACCTTCTTGACCACTGCTTTTTCTTCCAAGGACTCACTAGGACCACAGATAGCATTTTCTATATCTTGAACTCTTAGAATATAATCACCAACCTTCTCATCTTCATTCATTCTTAGTCCTTCAAATTTGGCTCTAACGACTTGTAACTTGGCTTCTTTGACCTTTTCATCACCCTGATAGATACTACATACCTTTTCCTAAACAACCTTTGTAGATTTAAAATCCATAATCTTGACAAGTATATCATTATTCAATCCAAAACATATGACATTTTTGTTCTTCGCATTACACTCATTGGCCTTTTTCTCATTTGTAGTGAAAGGTTCCTTGGTAGTAGCATACTCATTCTCTACTTCTTCCCAAACATCATAACCTACAGAAGATTGGTAGGACTCCATTCTAAATTTCCAAAAAACATAACCAACACCATCAAATAGTGGTAGTTTGAAATTAGAATAGCCTTCATGATTAGCCATGATAAGTACTCCACTACCATGATCTCCTAAGTTGATTAAACTTATGCAAGGAACCTAAGGCTCTAATAGTACTAATTAGAATACATGACCACTAAGAGGAGGGGGGCGAATCAATGGTCTAATGAGGGAAAAAAATTATCAATTAACTACAAAGAGATCCATTGAAAACACTTCAAACATTATAGGTATTGAATGTTGAGTGAGTCACAAAGATATATAAATTAGAACATGATACATGAAAAAATATGACCTACTAAACACAATATGACAAACCATCAAGAGGAGACATAACACAAGTATTATGAGAGGAAAACCCTAAAAGGGTGAAAAACCACTCTAAAAATAAAATTTATTAAGCCTCACTGGTCAAAAACCTCACTGGTTACATTTTATGCCTCATTTCCAACACCTCACTAGTATCAAGTTATATGCCTCACTAGCAATACCTCATTGGTACCAAGTTCTATGCCTCATTGGTAATATTCTACGCCTAACTAGCAACACCTCACCAGTATCAAGTTTTATGCCTCACTATTATCAAGTTCTATGCATCACTGGTAATATTATATGCCTCACTAGAAACACCTCACTGGTTTCAAATTCTATACCTCACAGGAAAAATAATATGTCTCACTAACAAAAAAACCATACACCACATTCATCAATTTTAGAAGAAAAAACAAAAAATCAGAGGATTACTTTGTTTCAAGACAATCCACTACTCATGTGATCTATCTATGTATCAACAATTCAACAAACACCATCTCCCCTATTCACACATTCAACCTTTCAAGATATAACTCTTCTTGAACAAGAATCTCCTTATTTCATCAAACACAAAATCTGCTACACATCTAGCCTAGCAATGAGAAAACAAGAACAATAAAAAGATAGTGACTCTTTATTACATTTTCAACTACAAACATGTGAGCATTTCCACATTAAGAACTAACACACTCCCAAACAAATATAGAATATTCTTGTAAGCACAATTTTCACTTCTCTCAAAGACACATATTATTCAATCCTTTTATCTCTTTAATCATATCATTGTTTTGTTCAAAACAGAGCACACTATATGAACCACAATGATTTAATAGCATTGTATATCACTATTATTCATGTTTCCATTGTAATATCTTTATCGTATAGACATTTGACAGTGATTCAACTCTTATATACTCATCTTCTCGCATCAATGATAACCTATTCAGAAAGGATACTTTATATTCAAAAAAACTCATTCAATAAACCTCCTATACGCATTCTTCCTTACAATGTATATGCAAACATACAACATTTTCAACTATACTATACTTACACAGTAATGTCCAAATACATGTTAACTTCCATTCTCATCACCTACTTGTTAGAATTTCAACAAACTTTAAATATAATCCATTGATCCATAATTTGGAACCCTCATAGTGATCATTGATCCTATGCTCTACAAAAAATTTACAAAACTAAACTGAAGGAAAAGACTATCAAACACTTGCCAAATTGAAGCCTCCTGTAATACCCATTGGCACGATTAAATAAGAACCCTTGATTTTTTTCTCCCACCAGATTATAAATTAAAAAAAAGTCATTGATTTCCTTTGGGTGGTATAACATAAGTTATTAACTTGCTAATCTAGTTAAGCCAAGTAGGGTCGACATCTGATGAGTTTAAAACCCTCAAAACACAACTAAATTTCCTTTCCACTAGTTACAATAAGTTGACAAAGAAATATAACAAAATGTAAACCTTTAATGCAAAATATTATGCTTTTGAAATTGGTTTATATCCTTGTATAAGCATGAAGATCTCATCAACAAAATGTTGGCATGGTTTGCCATTGATGTCAAAGGTTTCTACAAATGTTGAAGAAGTTTTTTGGTTGATGATCATTGCAAAATTCTTTCATGAAAAATGATATGTTCATGTCATTGGTGCATCCAAAAGGTTCTTGTCCACCATGCATTTGAGAGGTATTGATACTCATTGTTCATTTATTTGTGTAAGTTGTTTCATCTCATGGATTGATGACCACCATGGATTTGCAAAGGTCTTATTGGTACTTGATGCATACAAATATTTCATGGTATCACGGTATTAATGCTTTATGTATCTTTCAGTATTGCTTTAGGACAAGCAAAGAACTTGTTGATACTTGCTTCATACCAAAGGGGTTGCTTCATTTCAATGTAGTTAGTGATTTGGTGTTCAATGAGTTGATGTGCAATTAGGGTTTTTGTTTTTTAAAGTTTTGCATACACTTTAACCTAAAACCCTAAGATCTATAGTTTAAGTCTTTTGAAGACCTTTAAATCACAATTCACTTTATGATTTGTTTTCATAGTGACTTGGTATCACTGATCAAGGTTAATTTAAGTGATAACATTAAGGGTTTGACCTCGATAAGCAACTGGTCCCTACTCCTCGTGCAACTAGATAGACATGTCAATCTCATATGTTTAACCACTCAAAACTAAATCTATGGAAATCATTCAATTCATGGTTTGGCAGGATTAGCAAATAAAAGGTTTATTTTTAAAGTTGGACAACAACTATTTCTAGAAGCTCAAACATTGACAGATGTCTGATAGTTATTGACCACGGTTTTGTTTGTAACTGTTTTGTAAAGCAATGATCAATGGTCACCATGAAGGTACCAAACTGAAGATCAACAAACTATATTTAAAGTCTTTGAGTTCTAATAGGTAGGTGATGGAAATTGAATTTAATGTACATTTGGTCATTAATGTGTGTGGTTTTGATGTGGGAAGGCAGTTGTTACAAATGCAAATTTTGATTGATGAATTAATGCAGTGGTCTGTGTGAATAAGGGAGATGGAGTTTTCCTCATGTAGAGATAGTGCATTGGATTGTCTAGAAATACAATACCCTTTGATTTTTGTTTGTTTCTTCTGAGATTAATGGAAGTGGTGTTTGTTTGCTAGTGAGGCATATTTTTTTTCCAGTGAGGAATATTGTATTTCCAGTGAGGCATATTTTTTTATAATGAGGGATAGGATGTAACTAATGAAGTATTGCTAGTGAGGCATACAATGTAACTAGTGAGGATTTTCCAGTGATGCATAGAATGTAACCAGTGAGGTTTTCCTAGTGAGGCATAGAATGTAACCAGTGAGGTTGTTGGCTAGTGAGGCATAATAAAATTTACTTTTAGAATGGTTTTTCACCTTTTTATGGTTTTCCATTCATAAATCTTGTGTTATGTATCCCCTTGCTGGTTTGTCATATTGTGTTTAATATATCATCTTTGTTCGATATCATGTTTTGATTTATATATCATTGTGACTCACTCAACATTCAATAGCTATAATATTTGAAGTGTTTTCAATGGATTTCTTTGCAAAATACAAATAAGTTAATTATTAAAATTTTGTTCCTCATTAGACCACTGATTCAACCCCCCCTCTTAGTGGTCCTATACTCCAACAAGTGATATCAAAGCCTTAGGTTCCTTGCACAATTTTAATCAACGTAGGAGATCCTGGTAGTGGAGTACATATCATGGCTAATCAAGAAGGTTATTCTACTTTCAAAGCACCACTATTTGATTATTTTGGTTTTTCTTTTTGGAAATTTAGAATGGATTCCTACTTATCTTCTCTAGGGTATGATGTTTGGGTAGCAGTAGAGAATGAATACACTTCTACTAAGGTGCCTTCCACTGCAGATGAGAAAAAATCCTATGATTATAATGCCAAATCCAAAAATGCCATATGTTGTGGATTGACTAATGATATACTTATCAAGATTGTGGATTGTAAATCTATGAAGGTTGTTTGGAATAAGTTATCTAGTATCTATCAACGTGATGAAAAGGTCAAAGAAGCCAAGTTACAAAAAATTAAAGCCAAATTTGAAATACTAAGAATGAATGAAGATGAGAAGGTTGTTGATTAGCTTCTAAGATTTCAAGAGACAGTCAATGTTATCCATGGTCTTAGTGAGTCCTTGGAAGAAAAAGAAATTGTCAAGAAGGTACTAAGATCACTAACATCTAAGTATGATTCCAAGGTATCTAATATAGAAGAGAGGGATATAAATAAACTTACCTTAGATGAATTTCATGACACATTTACTACTTATGAAATGAGAATTTATAATGATGACTCCACAAGCAAAAAGGTTGCATTTAAATCTATCAAAAAGGACAAAGAGATAGATTCTAATTTAGAGGACTTGAATGAAAAAGAATCCACCTTTGTAAGAAGATTGAAAAAAGTATCAAGAAAGTATAAGGAGAAGCTTCCATTCAAGTGTTTCAATTATGGTAAGATAAGACATTATGCTACTCAATGTCCTTATAAAGATTCTTAAAATGATGAAGAGGATAGTAGGGGACAAGGAAAGAAGAAACAATATAATCCTAAAAGGAAAACTCTTTTAAAAAGAAAAAAAGTCTATTTGTTAAGGATGATGATTTAATACATAGTTGTTCAAAATATTCTATTAACAAAGAGAAAACATTGTTTATCACTAATGTTATTCTAAGTGAAAATCAAAAAGAAAAGAGTTAAAATTAATCTAATAATAATGAAGATACTAAAAATCCGATCAGCAGGGTTAATGAGTATGAAAAATTAGTTGTAAATATAATACTTCAACTTGAAGAGAACAAGAGGGTTGTAGAAGTCACCAAAATAGAGTTAGACACCAAATAAAACAAGTGTTATACTTTAGAGGTGGAATTTGTAGCCTTGAAGAAAAGGCTAGATATGTGTGACAACAGTGACAAGTTAGTAAATCTCTTGGGTAAACAAAAAGGTCACAAGGATACTACTAGTTTAGAATTTGAAAAATGGTAGAGTTCTAAAGTTAGATAAATTCCAAGGAAGAAAATAGATCTAAACTATCACTCTACTACAACTAAAGATGAAGAAAATAAGAAGACAATAGAAAGTGTTCTGACACAAACCAACAAGAATAGATTCAAAAGTTCTTTTCATTCAGGAAAGCATCAAATGTTTAGGTTTGAAAATTATTTTCATGGTTATTATTGTTATTCATGTTGTGATTTTTTTCAAAGAGAAATAGAGTGTTGGATGCATGCAAGAAAATTTGGATGCAATAAGAGTCCTTATGAGTGGTCAAATAGAAGTAAAGTCCTATGTTATAAATGCAATCATCTAGATCACACTGCAAATTTTTGTAATACACAAGTAAGAAATGATGTTTTTGGATTTTCAAGAAGATGTAATTCTTTTACTTCTCATGATGGTAACAAGATCATATTCTATAGGTGCAATAAGTTTGGATATAAAGCACAGTATTGTAGAAGTAATTTAATGGAACCATTTAATCATCACAAGAAGACAAGCACTATGAAATTTTGGAGAAGAAATCAAAAGAAAGAGAAAGAAGAATCTATTCTTGTGCATGTTGCACAAGAGACATCCATGACTACATAAAGAATAGCATGAGTTGAGGGGGCGTTGATTTTTGATGTATCAAAAAAACCCCATAGTCAACAACATAGAGGTTTGATCAAGAATAAAATCAGGGTTGTTAGTCCATCATGAAGACATATTATGAAATCTATTGACAATTAAGTTTGTAAGTTCCATGTTTAGTTATATTTGGTTTGCAGGTGTTAAGAACAGTGATCACAACAGAATGTTATGCATCAGTTGTTTTGTTGATGATTGTTGGTGAACTTGCTCAACTTTCTCATGATTTCATAGTGTCAATGCTTGGTAGTTTCAAAGATTCTTTTTTCAATTATGCCAAAGATACTTGGTTTGTCATTGATTTTAAAAGATACATGTTTATAATTCTTGGTGATTGTCTTTGATCTCAAAGAGTTGCTACAAATAATTGTTCATTGTGACTGAAGTGGTGATTCATTAATGGTGTTTTGGTGATGTTCATGGTGGTATGATGTTCATTGGTGGCTATTACAAAGTTTCTTGGTCAAAATGGTGGAGGGAAAGATATTAATGTAATGGCTTCAAAAAAATATAGTGCTTTGCATTGTGATAGTGTGCCATATAAAAATGGCCCCTTGTCACTTTCATGGCCTTTTAGGTCTTGTTTCATGGTGTTGGAACTATTTTGCTCTAATTTTATGTTCTAACATGGCTTGAACATGCATATTTAGGTACTAAAATTCAAAGAACGGTGTCTTGTGAAGGTGTTGTGAAGTGTTGTAAGACATTATACACTCTTCTAGACTCTATTCTTTGCAATTCACCTAAAAATCACATTTTCATCACTAATCAAATCCTATTTTGAAGTGTTATAAAGTCTTGTAACAAGCTTTGATGCTTTTCTAAGCATATTTTCACTATTTATCCCTTTCTCATGCTTTATTTGGTCCCTTTATGCCCTCATATGACTTAATTAAGTGTATTTTTGAATATTATCCTGACAAACAACATAAAATACAACATATTTCTCAACACATATTTTCAATTCCTAGGTGGGACCCATTCGCCATGGGTGGTGAATGAGTCCCCCTTGGCCCCAAATTCAAAACTTATAAAATTTACTTTCAGATTTTTATTCAAAAACACTTGATGTCAGCCTATGACGAGGTATGAATGGGTAACTAAGGCACAAGAATTTATAAATAAGTGATTTTTAGCTCATTTTACATCCTCCAACATTCGCATATCATATTCAAGCAATCTCAAGCATTCAAGCATTTTGCATCTTTTCAAGCACTTTGAAGCATCCATTGACATTACTTTAGACTTGCATCATCAAGGGTTTGGTAAGTTGATAGCATTTTCATGTTGTTATTTTATCATTCTCTTTCATTTTATTGTTTCATTAAGGGTTTGATTACCAAAAGTGGGGTTTGACCAAGGCAAACCCCTATTCACTAACCCTCAACCATTTTTCCCCTAGTGCATGTTTATTTGCAACCTTTTGTGTGCAGATTTGAAAACCTTTTAGGTGTTGAAGATTGGTTTACAAGTCAACTCAAGTGTATTTCAAGCTTGGAGAAGGTTTTTTGTCCATTTCCTATAGAATTGACTTCGACAACCCAACAAAAAGTGATTTCCAGATCTGGTGTTGCAAGGTTGTGTGTTGATTTTTTAGAAATTTGGGAGAGGACTAATTCACCACTAGTGGAAAATGAGTCCCACCTTAGGACTACAAATCTAAATTTTGTCAAATTTCATATCCCGACAGTCAGAAACTAGCTTCCAACACTTTTTCACGAGGCGGAGGACTAATTTGTCACCTTGGGTGAATGAGTCCCACTGTGAAAATTTAGTGATTTCAGTCAGCATCAACAACATTCCAAATTCATCATACTTCACCCAGATGCACTCAAATTCATCTCATTTCTTTCTATTCTACATATTTTCTTTATTTACTTCATTGTTTGAATATCAGAGTGTGTTTTCAAACATAGTTTAAATCTCACTTTTGCATTCATATTCATTCATTTAAATTATTCAATTGTATTTAGCTTAGAAAAAATTACACACATCCTAATTTGAATGAACCATTAGCATTTTTGGCTCGTATCTCTCTCCTTTTAGGTGAAAAACCCTAAGAGTGCAAGAGAAGTCTTAGGAACCCAAAAATCAATGGTTCATTTTGGTGAACCCAACTTTTGAACACTCTTTCATTTCTTATTTCATTTTTATTTTCATCCTAGATTACATTTGCATTAACATTCAATTAGGAAATTGTTTTTTTTTTTGCATTCTAGGCATTTTCATATTGCATTAGTGAAAGCTTTGTTTAGAATTCATTTTTGCATTGCATCTTATTGAAAAAAAATAAAAATATGCATTCTGCATCTTTGATAGCATTCTATAGAGCATTAAAATCATCTAAAAATTTCTGAAAAAAAATGAAAAAAACATCATACTCAGACTCATTCACCACCCAGGGCGAATCAACCCCTCTACACTTTTTAAATAGCATTTCTAAAAAAATTCTGGCATTTGTTTGCACTTCTATTTTTTGTGGTTAGATCTTTGTTACAGTTAGCAAAAAAAAATTTATTGACCTTTTAGAGCTCTTCGATTAGCTTACATTTGCATCAACCCATCCTTTGTGGTCCTTGTATGAGTGTTTGGTGCCTCGTTGATAATACTTTAGTGAGAAGAAGTTCTAGACTCATGGCATCCCGTGATAGCACTTTTGTTGTGGACCTTGGGATCTCATGAGCTCTTACTCCTAGTATGGACAATGGTGCATTAGGCACTAACAATACCACTTCCATGCCTTCACCTTTCCATCCAATAAATGTTGAAACTCAAAAAATTCCCTCCCACAAGAAAAAGTCATTAATATTCATGAGGATTTTGCACATTTACAACAAGACTTATCACTTCAAAACATTTCCACCACTACCATTCCCACCATTGGCAATCTTCATTGTTTTATTGAAAGTGATGATGGCTTACAAGTGATGAAGAGAATTGATGACATTTACAATAAACATGCTTCTTCTACTACCCAATCTACAAACATTCTTGTAATCTAAGGAGGACCTCATGTTCCTCCTCCTTCAACCATAGCATCCATACCAACTTATACCAATCCAGAAGTCCACACAACTATGCATCAAGTTAATTATGTAGCTACTTCTTTCTTAATTCCACCTAGCATCCCTACTTCTCTTGTGGCATCGCAAGTCCCTTCCACCACCTTCACACCCCTTAGCATTCCTTTCACTTCTCTTAGCATCACTTACACTCCACCATTTTCTCTTCCACCTCAACCCATTTACCCTAATCCTATTCTTACACAACTCCTTAACACTGTTCCATCCATGCAACACCAACTTTCCACCATTAGTGAAGGTCAAACTGCTCCACCCACATATCATGTCCATAGCAGCCCCTTATCCTTAGAAATATTATGTACCCCGATGCCACAAGGGATAGAAATGTCTCAGTTTGAGAAATATAGAGGAAAAGTAGACCCTATCAATCATGTTAATGCTTATACAGCTTTGTGTAGTGACTTTGTTCTTGACGATAAACTTTTAGCTAAAATTTTCCCTAGGACCTTGAAAGACACTGCCCTAGAATGGTTTTTTGACTTTCCTAATCATTCCATCTGTTCTTTCAATGAATTGGTGGATTCTTTCATCAATCACTTTCAAGTTCACATGACACTGAAAAATACAATGGAAGACCTCATGAGATGTAGATAAAACACAAATGAAAAATTAATGGATTTTATCTCACGATACCAATCCTTGTATGCCCAAATTGATGTCAAGATTCCTGATGCACATCTATAAAAGATGCTTATTGAAAACTTGCACACAAACCTTTCGGATAAATTAACTATTATGAAATTCCCTTCATTCATGCATTTATGTACAACCTTATGTGACTACCAAAACTTGGTTTCAAGTCATGATTCAAAATCCACTTCTAGCCGAGCTGAAAAACATGAACACAACAATCAAAACCAATCTAACGCACAAAAATTTCACGACCAAATAGAGGCTTTTACCAGTTTAATTTTCCTCCTCAACCACAACCACAACCACCAACCCAACCCATTCCAAATCAAGTGGTAGTTGTTAAATAAGCGGTGCCTTATACCTATGGGGACCCAAAGAGATAGTTTACACCCCTACAAGATACCCTCCATATCACAATGAACCAATTAATTCAACAACTCATGCTCACTTTGCCACCCGTTAGACCACTTGATTTGAATCAGCCCTTACCACCCACCTTCAAACCTAATGCTTATTGTCATTTTCATCGCCAAAATGTACATGAAACTGAACATTGCAAGTGTCTAAAACATCTAGTTCAAGACCTCATTGATTCAGGCCATTTGTCCATTGCGGGTGTTAATGATCAAGGCAATAAGTCTATTGCACCCCCTAACCAGAACTTACAAATTTTTACCAATCCTATGCCTAAACATAATACTTCATTTGTCAAGGCTAGCGAACCTTCAAACACTAATGTAATGATTGTTGATACAAACAATGAATAACATGATATACCTCCACCTATTACCAAAGAAAGTCATATGGATAACCTTGTGGCTATGATAGACGTTATCCCTCGTAAGGGCCAAAACACTAAATCTCTTGATAAAACTTTTCCCACTAAATACATACTGCAAAAACTCCTTGATGGTCCTCTCTACATAGCTGGAAAAATCTATGATAATCCCACTAATGGGATATTAATAGATCTTACTTGTGGTGAGAACGTGATCACATAAGAGTTTTTAGTATTACATGAGCTATATCAAGATGATTATAATAAACCCACTACATGGATTAAGACACATACTGGTTTGGCATTCCCTATGATCGGATTGATTGTGGTACCCCTACAAATAGGACCTAAGACTTCGGATGTAACATTTACAATTATTCCATAATTTGACCAATTTCATTTGTGGCTAGGCCATTCTTGGCTTCACTCAATGAAAGTAGTCCCAGTTGTTCACAAGTGTTTGAAGTTTCCACATGATAATGATATATTCACTATACACCATAGTGGCTTTAATCCCTTATCTTCCAAAGGTAACTTTTCATTAGAAGCCTTTTAGCCTACACCTATGGAACCCATCACTCCTCAAAAGGATTTCTTTTTCATTGCCTATCAAAAATTTAAAGCCAAAAAGATAGCTGAATTGTCCCTTCGTAAGACATCCGTGTCCACTTCCACCCCTCCTATCATAGATGAAACCATGCTTCCACCTAATTCTAACATTGAGAAAACCATACAACCTCTTGAACAACCCTCACACCCTTCCCTGCCATCATTTAAATGATCAAGGGAACATGAAAACAACCTTGTCCTACCTCCTCGCATTAAACAAGCATATAAAGATAAAGAAAAATTGGTGCATCCATCTTCTTCAGTTTCTTTTGTTCTCCCCTCTTTGGAAGCAGAAGAACCTATGATGACTCAATCCACTCTTACACCTCAACAACTCTGAAACAAAATTAAATGAAACCACAGTGCCAGGGAATATAGGCGTCATCATCATCTCCTTGCTTGTCAATCTCACATGGAAGAAAATAAAGAAAATCAACCTCCACCTTTGACAGAAGTAATAGATAACCACCCTCTTCATGATCCACCACAAGACAATCCAATGCAATAATCACAACAAAATGAACCAATCCAACAACCAAAGCTTTTGATACATCCATCTTTATAAATCACCTTTCGTCCTCCCATCATCCTTAATATTGATGATGATGATGATGATGCGACGATTACAAAAATAGATGAAGTACATAATGACCTAAATTCTCTATTCTCATCTACAATGAGCTTAAACAATAAATATTCTCAACCAAGTGAAGAACCAGGTATGACTCCTTGTTCAGAACTTGCATTTATTCCTTTGGACAGTCAACTACCCTCGCATTGCACTGAACATGATTGGGAGGCAGATGACTTGTTAGATGGTTGGCTTGCATTCACCTAGCTAGACTTTTTGTTTTTCTCTTTTTATTTGTCTTTTTTTTTTCATGTGTGTATCGTGTTCCCCTGTATCATGCAGTTGATGTCCCCTCCCTTCATACACTTCTTCTATTCATACCTCTATTCTTCTATTTGTCTTTTGTTTTGTGTTTTCCTTTGGGGATGATGCAAAGCATTGAGATGCCCTATGTATCTTCCATGTTGAACCAAACCATCTCTTTTCCTTCTTACTTTGTCTTTTCTTATGTTTTTCCTTTTGGGGATGATGCAAGGCATTGAGACCAAATGTCTCTTTCATGTTGACCCAAAAGCTTTTTCATTTTCTTTTTCCTTTTTGTTTTCTTTCTTTTCACTTGTGTTTTCCTTTTGGGGATGATGTAAGGCATCAAGACTGCAATGTCTCTTCCATGTTGACTCAAAACAAACTTTATTTTCCTTTTATTTTCACTCTCTTTGTGTCATTCTTCTAGTTCTATGTGCTTTGGGGAATGATGACAATTTTGAGCTCTTTAATCAACACATTGCAACAACAAACATACTAACCCCAAATCCACAAATCCCTTATGTGTTTGGTGTGCTCTTTTCTGGGGGAAACTCCCTTTCTTCATTTTTCATTTTCCTTAACATGATATAGCCTAACATCGAAACATATGACTTGGCATAGGGATTTCTAGTTTTCTTTTTGCATTTTCTTCCCTTTACTACTTTAAAGTAATTGCTCATAGAACGATGTGTGGAAATTCCTTTAAAGTGGGGGGCATACATTACCATAATCCATGTGCATTCTTGGTTCCTAGTGCAGCCTTGTCATTTATACGATGTGTTTGTTACTTTGTGGATGACATTGGGTGTGATGTCCTTCATAAGTGTGATCTTTCTAAGTATATTGCATTCCTCTTGGTGGCTTGATGTGATGCACTACATCCCCTAAGTTGTGAATATACTATTCTTTGATTGGTCCTCTCTTGGAGACATTAGATACAATGTTCCCTAAGTGACTGACCTTGCATGAACTGAACAAGACTCTTTTGAACATTCTTTTACATTTTTACATTTTACATTTTGCACCTTTTTCCACCTTGCATAACACAACTTGCATGACTGTGGTACCTTTCTTTTTGTTCATGATCATTTTTCCTTGTGGAACCTAGTTAAATTTATCAGGAGGTATAACTTTAATATGGTTGAGCGGGAAGCCCACCTAGTGGCATGACTTTTCCCCATAGCCACCTTTGTTTTTGTGAGTGCATACCAACCATCGTATGTATCTTACCTTTTGGGAATTCTCATCCTGTAGACAACTAGTTTTGTGGCCCTAGAGTGAGTATAGTTGGGATTTCTCACCCCACAGACAACTAATTTCATGGCCCCAGAGTGAGTACAATTGGGCCTTCTCACCCCACAAACAACCTGAAGTTATGTGGCCCCGGAGTGAGTACACATTCTCTTTTTCAAACAATTAGCCTAGATCTAATCCACATCTAGTTGGATTGGCAATCGAAGCTTCATCTGATTCTTTTCAACAATTGTGTGTTCCTTTTTTCTTATGTTTAGTTTTCCATGGGATCTTCATCCTCGAGGCTTGATCGTCCCTCTTGATCATTTTCTTTCCATCTTGTTAACGTGAGTACATTTGAACCCTCCCCTCAATGTTCACGACTACTTTAGTGTGAGTATCAAGTTCATCCTCTCACTAAATTGGGGGCTAAATGTGTCATAAAAATGGCCCCTTATCATTTTCATGGCCTTTTAGGTCTTGTTTCATGGTGTTGGAACTATTTTTCTCTAATTTTATGTTGTAACATGGATTGAACATGCATATTTAGGTACTAAAATTCAAAGAATGGCGTCTTGTGAAGTGTTGTAAGACATTTCTACACTCTTCTAGACTCTATTCATTTCAATTCACCTAAAAATCACCTTTTCATCACTAATCAAGTCCTATTTTGAATTGTTGTAAAGTCTTGTAACAAGCTTTCATGTTTTTCTAAGAATATTTTCACTATTTATCCCTTTATCATGCTTTATTTGGTCCCTTTATGCCCTCATATGACTTAATTAAGTGTATTTTTTAATATTATCCTAACAAACAACATTAAATACAACATATTTCCTAACACGTATTTTCAGGTCCTAGGTGGAACCCATTCACCATGGGTGGAAAATGAGTTCCCTGTGGCCCCAAATTCAATTTTTTTAAATTTCCTTTTGGGTTTTTATTCAAAAATACTTTATGTCAACCTATGATAAGGTATGAACAAGTAACTAAGGCACAATAATTTATAAATAAGTGATTTTCACCTCATTTTACATCCTCCAACATTCACATATCATATTCAAGAAATCTCAAGCATTCAAGCATTTTACATATTTTCAAGCTTGGAGAAGGTTTTATATCTGTTTCCTACATAATTGACTTTGGCAACCTAACAATCAATGATTTCTAGATTTGATGTTGCAGAGTTGTCTCCTAATTTTTAAAAAATTTGGGAGAGGACTGATTCGCCACCAGTGGTGAATGAGTCCCACCTTAGGATTAAAAATTTGAATTTTGTCAGATTCTAGATCCCAATAGTCAGAAACCAACTTCTGACACTTTTTCACCAGGCAGAGGACTGATTCGTCACCCTGGGTGAATGAGTCCCACTGTGAAAATTTAGTGATTTCAGTCAACATCAACAACATTCTAGATTCATCATACTTCACCCAGGTGCATTTAGATTCATCTCATTTCTTTTTGTTTTGCATATTTTCTTCATTTACTTCATTATTTGCATATCACGGTGTGTTTTCAAACATAGTTTAAATCTCACTTTGGCATTCATATTCATTCATTTAAATCAGTCAATTGCATTTAGCTTACTTCATTTAGCTTAGAAAACATTGCACACATCCTAATTTGAATGAAAATTAGCATTTTTGGCTCCTATCCCTCTCCTTTTAGGTGAAACACCCTAAGAGTGCAAGAGCAGTCTTAGGAACCCAAAAATCAATGGTTCATATAGTGATGTAGTGCAATGGTCTATACTATCCTCTTTGTTATTTCACAAGCTCAATGTATCTTCTCAATGATTTGGATGCAAAGTGAAGTACTAGGTATAGATACTCTGCATAATGTTTGATAGTCACTATTGACTTGCTTGTTTAATGCTCAATTGTTTGGTTGTCTCGATTCAAGTGTTGGCGGTAATTCTTGTTTAACATCTTCAATTTTATGGATCCTTGGACTGTGATCTATTAGTAAGACAGTGATATTTGAAATGTTAGTCCTTTTATGTTATGCAATTGTTGTCTTGACAAAAGTATGGTGACCTTAATTCATAGTTTGCTTCACAAAGGTTTGGCATACAAGGTCACAATGGTTTGGTATTCATCCTAATAGTGGAATCAATGCATTTCAAAGGTTTGGTGATTTATCATAGTGTGCTTACAAGTTCTAATTTTCTTTGTGAATCAATGGTAGTGTTAATAACCTTTTTAGCGCTTTGGATAGTAATTCATAGTACTTGTCATTGAATACCTTACTCATAGTTTGCAGAAGTTCTTTAGGTTTTTCCTGGAAAAATTTATGTTGCAATAATAGTATGTTGTTTTTGGAAGTTCATATTCAATATTTGGCAGTGCTATATCTATGCCTAGAATGAGTGCTTTGACAGTGCTACAATGTTATCTTAATCACAATTTGTAGCATGTTGAGTGCTTTAACAGTGCTACAATGTTATCTTAATCACAATTTGTAGGTGTAGTTAGTTTTGGACTGACAGTGATATGTATGCTATCATAATTGATTTTGACTCTTGATCTTGTTATGCAATCAGTTTTTTTTTAGACAATCATATGGATATTTGAAAATTTTATGGTGCTACAATTTGATCTTCATTGCTTATGGCGTAGTCACAGTTTGCTAGTATAGTGACATGATGAACAATGTGACAGTGTTGTGTGCTAGACATGATTCACATATGGGTTTCATCCAGTATTATTTGGATCTTGTCCAGTGATATGTTACTTTAATAGTAATATTATTTCTTCTCCTCTCAAGTACTATGGTCTATAAAGTGTTTTATATACATGTTATCTCTGTCATAGGTTGCCCATGTACTGCCAATGGTATGAAAATTACAGATATCCATCAAGTGATTCTTGCACAGTGGTCCAAATACTCTTTCATATTCCTTTTGATATGCATTGACAGTATTTTTATCCTCATGATACATGGTAGTGAATGAAGGTAAATTAAAAAATTATTTGGAATGTGTTCTAGATACTAGTGTGAATGATCATAACAAAGCAAAGAAAAAATCACAGTGGAGTAGTGTGTAGTTTGATCTTGCACAACACAGTGAAGTTTCTTGATGTTCTTGCAAAATGAGCTCTTTGTTCTTTCTTTGATAATGGTATGCTATTTATTAATATAATCAATGGTAGTCATCCTCTTTTGTTGACAGTGACTATGGATCACTAGTATAATGCTTTCTCATTCATATGATAAAATATGTTATCTCCATTTCTCATTCACAAAGCAATTGGACTATTTATAATTTCATACTTTACCTATTTCATGAATACCTTCTTAGTCTTTCAATAGGGTACTTTTTGGTGAAAATATTGTCATGGGCAGTAAATGGGGTTTGACAACAATGTCCCATATAAGTGATGGTCTTGAAATTTTGACAGTGTCATGATATTTTTCCAGTGCTATTGACAAAATATAGAGCTTTCTATGTTTGTACTTCATAGTGATATTATGTTAAGATTTTTTTTGATACAATGCAAGTTTCATGACAGATGTGACAGGGTTTTGACAAACTTGACAGTGATATTTTGATAAATTTTCTTCTAGTCAAGGGGAGTAAGTAACCCTTTGTTATTTGATGTCAAAGGGGGAGTGATGATGTGCAAGTGTAAGTTAAGTTGACATAAGTTGGCATTAATGCCAAAGGGGGAGTTTGTTGGCATGGTTTGTCATTGAGTTCAAATGTTGTTGCAAACATTGAATGAGTTTGTCTTGGCAAGAGACACTGCAAATGCTTTCAGGTGTTGTCATTGATGGCAACCCTAGTCGGTGACTGATCCATGCATCATCATTTGCTCCCACTGGCAGTCAAGTTTGCAAACAGTCAGAAGAATAGAGCATCTAGCAATTTGGTGATCATCAATTCACATGTAGATTTTTTGTTACTATTTTGAGTTGTGGATATCATGGGAGGTTTATCATTATATTTCATATGTTATCCAGAAATCTTAGTGCCTCATACCAAGCTATGTGTAAGTTTGGAGATCCGGTTGATATCCTTTTGTTTATCAGTGTTTTGTGGCCAGCTAAATTGATATAATGTGTTGTCGATATTCAAGGAATGTTTATTTGAATATTTTTGTGCTTGATCATTATGTTTTGGGTCCAAGCTAAGTTGTGGACAACCGTTGTGGATGCACATTGGATATTACTCAAGATTTGAGCTGACAATTGCTAATATTTTTAAGTTTTATTGAAGCCGACTTGTAGCGACTAAATCATTTGTTGCGGATATATATAAGTGATCAGTTATATCATTTTTGTGTACGAAATATTTTTTGAAGGGTGTTTGTGATTATCTAAAGGTTGATTAAGTGATTATGCACAGTTTTACTTGTGCATCAAGGTTTTTGTAGTGCGAATTTGTGCAAAATAGAGCAGAATTACTAAATCAGTCAAAAGGATAGATCGACTGTTGAGCTTAACTAGAACTGTAATCAAGCATTTGTAGATGATATTCCTTTAGTTCATTCTCTTGGATCTAATCAAAACCATTATAAGGCAGTGAGCCTTTCTATTTTGAGCAGTGAGCTCTAGACAGTGTGCCTAAATGCAAGTGCATTCCCATTTTGTAATCTTTCTTTTGGATATACTCAAATTATATTGTGGATTGGACATCCACCGTGGTATTTCCCCTAACAGGGTTTCCACATAAAAATCTTGGTGTTATGGTGTTTTGATTGTTTTCTTTCTGTTCATGTATATTTCTTTTGTTGAAATCCTAAGTGAGTTAAAGATCAGAATAATAAATCTAATTTTTGCACAACACTAATTCACCCCCCCTCTCAGTGTTGCTTGTTTCTAACAATTGGTATTAGAGCTAATTCCTTGAAATAATTCTAACAACTTGGGGAGATCTTGGAAGGATTTTTTCAATGGATACAAGAAATCTTCAACAACTTATGGTGGCCCTGGATGATCTTGACTAGTCAAAGTTTGAGAATCATGAATTGCAAGAAAATCTTAAGAGTGTAGAGAAATTCATTCAATCGTTGAAAGACAAAATCAATGAATCAAGGGAGAAAAGAAAGGAATTGTGTAATCAGCTTAAGTAGAAGAATAGAAGCATGGAAGATGAACAACTCGGTCTTTCCTTGAAGGAGAAAATAGAAGAGTGTGAAAAGTTTTCTAGAGAAAATGTTACTCTAAAGTGTGAGATGGAACCTATCATGATGAAGATGACCAAGGAGATTGAAGATAGAAAGAAGAATGAAGAAAAGCTTGCACAATCCTTGAAAGAAAAATCTAAACAATTTAGCTGATTGGATAATGAACTGGAGCAATCTAAAAACATTGAGGAAGTACTTGAAAAATAGCTTGATGATCTCAAAAATGAACTCACTATTGCAAATGAGTACAAGGAGAAATTCAAAGCAAGCTCAACCAAACTTGATGAATTGATTAAGGGATAGAGGACTGATGGTGATAGGTGAGGTCTTGGATATGAAGAAGGAGAAAGTTTCAAATTTGGAGAAAAGAAATCCAGACAAGGGAGATTCAGGGAAGGAAATTAGATGAATGGAGCTAGAAGGAATCTGGTAAGACAACCAAATGCTCAAAGATTCAATGGCTATTTTTTTTCTTGCAAAAAATTGGGTCATATGGCTTCTCACTACAGGAGCAAGATGAACACAAGTGGACCATCATTCTCAAGTCAATGCTTTAATTGCTATAAGTATGGTCATAAGTCAAGTGAATGTAGAGTTGTGATGAATAGCTTTCATAGAGATATCAGATGATATGCATGCAATAGATTTGGGCATATTTCTAACCAATGCAAATCAAGACAAAATCAGTAAAACAATTGGCCTGGATAGAGAAGTGTTGTGTGTTACAACTGCAACAAATTTGGCCACACTACTAGATTTTGTTGGAACAAAAGAGGTCCAGTAAAATAGAACATGCAATAGGATGTTAAGGGAAAAGATAAAGTCACTACTAATGTGATCAAAAGACAAATGTAGAAGAAATGGGTGAAGAAGAATCCCTTTGTTGAAGTTTATACTCCAATACCAGAATATGCTTCTAGTAATTCCTCCAAGAATTATTTTTAGGCATTTGGCCTAGGGGGAGCTGTCAGAAAAATATTTTAACCCCTACAAACAATTGATACTAAAATGTGGACTAGTCCAATAAGTGAATTGATACTTTTCAAATGTTGTTCAACCAATTGGAAGCAATATTGCAGAGTTTTGGAGAACCGCAACAAAATCATCTATCTTAGTACATAGAAACAGGGTAACCGAATGAATTAGGGTTAAGGCATTTATTGTAGCAAGAAGGATTAGGTGTGTGGATGATAAAAGAACATTTTCATCCTTCATTTTTCACTTTTCATTTTGAAGGAAAGCAGTTTGAAGAGCCCTGGAGTGAACTTTGCTAAATTGTGGAGAGATTCAAAGCGTGAAGAAGAATCAGCAATCAAACTTTGATCTGATGGAAAGGTATTTATCGAAAATCCTGTGAATTTGTTAAATTACAATCATGTCCACTCCTCTGGTAGTTGAATTTAAGAATAGACCATGTCCTAAATTCAAATGGCATCCTTATAAGTCTATTGAGACCGAGCCCTTAGGAGCATTTTCATATGTACCATATAGTGTATTGCACACATAAAATATTAGGGCTTATATACATGCCAATATTGAATAATTAGGAAGCTCTCAAATAATGAATCTATATTCCCATCATATAATTAGAGAGGATCTTACTGTAAAGCCAGAATTTAAAACCATAGAAGAGAAGTTCACATAGTTTGCAAAATTTCCCATATTTGAAGAAAATGAATGGGTGTGATATGTTTTGAGCCGTGTTCATGCTGAGTTCATGTGGTTGGATGTGTCATTTAAAATTACGAAAGAGGCTATATGTGCAATCGCAGGTCTAAATTCCACCAGTAGACTTCCAATCTTGAAATCTATGAAGAATGAGAAGGTTACTGAAGCAACAAGTGCTCAATGGGATAGAAGGGAAATGACAATAGAATAAATTTTTGAAGTGGATGTGAAATTTGCATCAATGGTCATTGGCTACAAGATCTATCATTCAAGCCAGGACAATTTTGTATCTGGTATGGCCATCTATGCAGCTTATGAGATGGAAAAACAAAATGTTGATTATGACTTGTATGAGTTGCTTAGAAGTCAGTTGATGGAGAATCTGAGTAAAATCAAGAAAGACAAGAAGAATAATTTAAAATACAATAATTTTATGTTATGTTTATTCTTCTATTTCATGAATGAGGTTCTGGGTGTTGGAAAATTACATTGGAAAAATGATGAGCTTGTAGTTGTTCAGATAAGGAACATGTTGTTTGGAATTGGTGATTGACAGATCAAGGATACTACCCTCTAGGGGTACTTCAAAAATTTCCAAAATATGATTCATGTCAAAGAAAGAATTCTCACTTCAATTATGGAGCAGTACAAAGATACTATCTACTTCATGGTGGATATTGACCAATGTCATATGGAAGCAGCTGATCCCAAAACAATATGGATCATGCCTATGGGATATGAAGTACAGGAAAAAAATTTGAAGATGTATGCAGAACACTTGTTGAGTTCACCTCTGGATCTAGGAGAAGAGAGGTTTGGAACATATGCAGAGAAAAGTATGCAGGTTCATATGGAATTGAAAAAATCGGTGATAGTCAGAAGAGTAAGAAAAGAAGTAGAAGTCTTTGCAGAAAGTATGGGTTTACCTGTAGAAGCTTTAAGAGAAGCAAGAAGAAAGAGAGATGAGCTTGAAGAAGAAAAAGAGTCAGCAAAACTCGATTCTACTAGTCCAGGAGTATCTTTTGCCCGCATTAGATCTACCAAGAGTCCCCCAACCCTATCCACTCCTGCAGCCAAGCCAACTCAAGACAAGGCTTCTAATAAAAGGAAGAAGAATAAAAGCACAAGAATATATGAAGCCACTTCAGAAGATGAAGAAACTGAGTCAGAGGAAGTTTTGAGAGAAATGAAAGCTACCATAACTCAGGCTGTCAAGTTAAACAAGATTAAATCTTCCAGTAAAGAAGAAAAAGCAAAGAAGGTAAAAATTTGATAAACCTAGAATGTTAGTTAAGGAAGTTGAGAATGTAGTTATTAAGGATGGTAATCTTAAGCCCCTCTGTGAATTTTTTGAAACTTTTGATGAATCCAGTCAAATTCTTGAAGAAGCCACAATTAAACATATGAACATTTTCAATAAAGTTCTTGTTGAAATCATGTCTGGTTTACCCAAGAGTTTGTATGATGTTTTGGATTCAAGAAGATTAAATACCAGAATAGAAGAAGAGAATCTAAGGAAAAGAATTCTTGCAGATCTATGTCCAGAAATGTCAATTGAGGAGATGAATTCACTCCTTGAAAAGGCCGTAAAGGATTTTAAAAGCAAGACAAGGGTGAATAAACTCATGATCGGTGAAATCGATGCTATGGTTAGTGAAACCAAGAAAATTTTGGAAGCATTTCTATTAAAGAATAAGATTAATGTTGAGGAAGTAAATACTGAAAATGTTCGAGAAAATGAGGAAGTGAATGTAGATCCTAAGGATTTTCATATTCCTCTTGATGTGGAAAATACTGAAATACCTATGGAAACTAAAGTTCCTAAGGTGGTATTAGCTGAGGAGAAGGAGGCACAAAATGAAGAAGTTGAAGTGCCTAAAGGAAATCCAAAAAAAGTATCTAAAGAAACCAAGGTTGAAGAAGAAAAAGTTCAAGAAATCGGAATGGAGGCAAGAGACACTGCCGAGGCAGTGAAGAAATCTCTGATGGAACAGCAAGAAGAGTTTGATCCTAAATTGGATGAAAGCTCAATCAATCTATCTACTTTATCCCCAATTCAGATGATGAAGGTCACTTCAATTTCCCAAGCTAAGGCCAGTGAGAAGATTCTGAAGTCTCACATAGAGGATAGTGAATTGCTAAGCCTTGCATCTAGAGTCTTGGAAAATTAATTCCTACTCATGTCAAGGATCCATCTAGTTCCTCTTCTGAAGAATTGATGAAACTCATAAATTTTGTAAGTTCTCACTTTGAATCTTTTGAAAAATCAGCCATGATTAAAGTTCATATGGAGTTTAAGGAAAAGAGATTTGGTGGATTGAAAGAACTGATTGCAAAGGATAAAAGTCTACTAGCCACCTGCATGAGAAATGTTCAAAATCCTTTATCTGAAGGTGTAAAAATGTATAATTCATGTTTAGTTTCGTCAAAATTTACTAAATCCAATGAGAAAAAGGTGAAGGATATTGAAAAATAGTTGGCTACCCTTTCTTATGCTTTTGATCCATTAGCCGATAATGTTGGTGAGCATGAACGTCAGGTAATATCTTTGCTTGAAAAAATAACAAGTTTGAAGCATGAAAATGAGAGGATTGTAGGGAGAGCATGCAAACTAAGAGGACTAATTAGTCCAAAGATTGAAATAATGGAAAATGTATTAAAAGAGGCCAAAGATGCTATGGCAGCTCGTAACCCAGTAAATCTTGAAGCTGCAGAAACTCTATCTTATTTGCTTTGTGGTCACATAACAATTCTAGAGAGTTTCAAAAGGGTTTGGGACACAAATTTGAGTGTGTTGAAGAGAGATTTTGCAAATATTTTCCAATTTTTCTAAGTTACCAAATCATGCCTGTACAGTTTTGAAATTTTGTTCTCTTTGGTTCCCCAATTTTTTCCATTGATGTCAAAGGGGAAGAATTGTACAGTGAAAAATGTGTATTCATCTTAGGGGGAGTTGTATTGTAGATCCTTTTGGAGTTTTCAAGTGGCAGTGTAGTTCATGGTGGTAGTGATCTGACACTTAGTCATTTTTCACTAACTATTGTGATCAATGCCAAAGGGGGAGATTGTTGGCAAGAGACATTGCAAATGCTTTCAGGTGTGATCATTGATAGCAACCCTAGTCAATGACTGATCTGCACATCATCATTTTCTCCCACCGGCAGTCAAGTTTGCAAATAGTCAGAAGAATAGAGCATCCGGAAGTTTGGTGATCATTGATTCACATGCAGATTTTTTGTTACTATTTTGAGTTGTGGATCTCGTAGGAGGTTTATCAGTATATTTATTATGTTATCCAGAAATCTTAGTGCCTCATACCAAGCTATGTGTAAGTTTGGAGATCTAGTTGATATATTTTTGTTTATCAGTGTTTTATGGCCAACTAAGTTGATATAATGTGTTGTAAATATTCAAGGAATGCTTATTTGAATATTTTTGTGTTTGATCATTATGTTTTGGGTCGAAGTTAAGTTGTGGATGACCGTTGTGGATGCGCATTGGATATTACTCAAGATTTGAGCTGACAGTTGCTAATATTTTTAAGTTTTATTGAAGCCAACTTGTAGCGACTAAATCCTTTGTTGCAGATATATATAAGTGATCAGTTATATCATTTTGTGTGTGTGAAAGATGTTTTTATGGGTTTTTTCGATTATATAAAGGTTGATTAAGCAATTATGCATAGTTTTACTTTTGTATCAAGGTTTTTGTAGTGCGAGTTTGTGTAAAACAGAGCAGAATTGTTGAATCAGTCAGAAGGACAGAAGATCAACTGTTGAGCTTAACTAGAACTATAATAAGCATTTGTAGATGTTATTCCTTCAATTCATTCTCTTGGATCTAATCCAAACCATTGTAAGGCAGTGAGCCTTTCTATTTTGAGCAGTGAGCTCTAGGCAGTGTGCCTAAATGCAAGTGCATTCCCATTTTGTAATCTTTCTTTTAGGTATACTCAGATTATATTGTAGATTGGCCATCCACCATGGTTTTTCCCCTAACAAGGTTTCCATGTAAAAATCCTGGTGTTATGGTGTTGTGATTATTTTCTTTTTGTTCATGCATATTTATTTTGTTGAAATCTTGAGTTATAGATCAGAATAATAAATCTAATTTTTGCACAACACCGATTCACCCCCACCCTCTTAGTGTTGCTTGTTTCCAACAATTTGTTGGTTGATGACCATTGCAAAGTTCATTCATGAAAAATGATATGTTTATGATCTTGGTGCATCCAAAAGGTGTTTTTCCATTCAGTTCTTGATGTCCACCATGGATCTGAGAGGTATTGATACTCATTGTTCATTCATCTCAATAAGTTGCTTCAACTCATGGATTGATGACCACCATGGATTTGCAAAGGTCTTGTTGGTACTTGATGAATTCAAATATTTCATGGTATCATGGTATTAATGCTTGATGTATCTTTCAGTATTACTTCGGGATAGGTAAAGAACTTGTTGATACTTGCTTCATACCAAAGGGGTTGCTTCATTTCAATACAGTTAGTGAGTTGTTCAGTGAGATGATGTGTATTTAGGTTTTTTTTTTTGAAGTTTTGCATACACTTTAACCTAAAACCCTAAGATCTATAGTTTAAGTCTTTTGAAGACCTTTAAAACATAACTCACTTTATGATATGTTTGCATGGTGACTTGGTATCATCGATCAAGGTTAATTTAAGTGATACCATTAAGGGTGTGAGCTCAGTGATCAAATGTTCCTTACTCCTAGTGCAACCAGCTAAACATGTCAATCTCATATGTTTAACCACTCAGAGCTAAATCAATGGATATCATTCAATTCATGTTTTGGTGGGATTAGCAAATCAAAGCTTCATTTTTAAAGTTGGACAACAACTATTTCCTAAAGCTCAAACATTGACAGATGTCTAACAGTTATTTCCCATGGTTCTATTTGTAACTATTTTTTAAAGCAATGGTCAATGGTTACCATGAAGGCGCCAAACTAAAGATCAACAAACTATATTTAAAGTATCTTTGAATTCCAATGGTTAGGTTATGGAAATTGAAGTTGACATGCATTTGTCCATTAATGTGTGTGTTTTGATGTGGGAAGGCAGTTGTTAGAACTAAAAATTTTGATTGATGAATTAGCGTAGTGGTATGTGTGAATAAGGGAGATGGAGTTTTGTTGATGGAAAGATAGAGTAATGGATTGTCTGGAAATAGAGTAATCCTCTGATTTTTGTTTATTTCTTCTGAGATTAATGGAAGTGGTGTATGTTTTCTAGTGAGGTATATTTTTTTTCTGATGAGGTATATTGTTTTTCCTGTAAGGCATATTGTATTCCTAGTGAGGCATATTGTATTGCCAGTGAGGCATATTTTTTTTCCAATGAGGCATATTTTTTTTCCCATGAGGCATATTGTTTTTCCAATGAGGCATATTGTTCTACCAGTGAGGCTTTGCTATTGAGGCATAGAATGTAACCAGTGAGGTTTTTGACTAGTGAGGCTTAATAAACTTTATTTTCATAGTTTTTTTTCACCCTTTTAGGGTTTTCCACTCATAAATCTTGTGTTATGTCTCCCTTGATGGTTTGTCATATTGTGTTTAATAGGTCACCTTTGTTTAGTTATCATGTTCTGATTTACATATCATCGTGACTCACTCAACATTCAATACCTATAATATTCTCAATGGATTTCTTTGCATAATACAAGTTAATTATTAAAATTTGGTTCCTCATTTGACCACTGATTTTCCCGCCCTCTCCATGGTCTTCTACTCCAACACAAACACCAACCATGTCTTTATGCAAAAAAATTATCCACTTAATACCTTTTACACTAACACCATGTGAACAAGTAATGAATGAACAAGGACTTGGACATGAATATCAACAACTACTTTGGTTGTAGATCACAAAATGAATGAACAACCTCTTCAAAACCAATCCATGAAAACACAATGAGGCAACTCACTCTAGATGTATTTGGCATCAAACACATTTTGCATTACTAGCTCCATTTACCTTTGACAACAATGACAAACAACATCAATAAATTTTCCATCTAAAGTATGAACTAACATGGAATTTTGACCCAATTATTCAGGATGTGTTGAATGAATGATGTGCATTCAAACTCTTTGACCCATTTATATATCAACTCACTCATACTCTCAATTGAAAAAGTGGAATAATGGTAAAACCTATAAGTTGGTCAACAAGAAATTAAAGGTAGAAGACTAAGTGGCTTTTGCTCAAAATAGAGTTGAAGAGGAAATGGTATATCTAGGAAACTATGGTAGAAGAAAGGAAAACATTGACTAATCTACATGATATCCTTCAAATGGAATTTTTTTTCTAGAAACTAAAATCAATAACTACATAGCTTATTGAAGTAGAGGTAGATACATTCTTTTTCACATGAGAATAGTAGTATACATGCAGGCAAGCAGAATTAGTAAAATGAAAATCATACTCCCAAATAGAACTATCACTACTTATCCACTTGACATATGAGAAATAGTAGTAAGATACTTTAAGGACATATTTTCAAAATTTGTCTAGAGGATATGGCCCAAATGCTTGATTATATCTCATCATTGGTTATATGCAAACTATAACAAACTAATGGTTTCAGGTGAAGAAGAGGAAGTTAGAACAACATTGGTAAACTTTAAAAGAGAAATTCTTGGATCCAATGGCTTCCTAGTTGGATCATATCAAAATTTATGGGAAAATTTTAAAAAAGATATTATCAAAACTGTACACGAATCTAAAATGTAAAATTGTATTCTAAAGGAATGAAGACTACTTTCCTTGCTCAAATTCCTAAAAATTTGCATACTAAAAACTTTGAAGCTTATCACTCAATTAGTCTATGTAATATGGAATATAAAATCATTTCAAAAGTTATAGCCAATAGGTTGAAAATTCTTCTCATTAATTACATCTAAGGAACGAGGCAGTTGCATGAGTGTTAGAAAAATCATTGATTAGGTAATGCTTGCTGATGAAACCTACACATGCACAAAACATCCATAAAAAATGGTATTCTCATTAAATTGGATATAAAAAAGTCCTACAATAGAACACAAGGTACTTAAAATGGTTTCATTTAGACAGAAATGGAGGAAATTGTTTAATAAATGCTACACAACACCCAAATTTTCCACTCTTATAAAAAGTGTCCCAGTTGACATCTTGAAAGCCTCCAAAGGCATCTAGCAAGGTGACACTATCTTTCCTTACTTTTTATTATCATAGCATAAGGACTAGGCAAAAGAATCAAATGGGTTGGGAAAGAATAGCTAATAAATGGCATTAGCATAGCAAGAGGTATGAAAATCTTATCCACCTATAGTTTATTATAGATAACCAATTTTTTGTTGAACCATTGGTGAGGCTAGAGAGATCAAACCATTTTGAACTCATATAAAAGAGCTATTGGTTAGGAAATTCATCAACATGTGTTCTTGTCCCAAAGGCCTAGATGAGCTTTTGAAATTGATTGGAGGATCATAGAAATTTACTTGTGTATACCATTCTTGACTCATAGTAGCAAATAGGACCATTGGAAACTAGTAAATGAAATGTTCCAAAAGAAATTAAGTGGTATGGTAAATTCCTAACATAAGAACTGAAAATATTTAGTTGTTACAAGAACCTATTCAAACTTTTCCCATATATATCTTGTGTCGATCATAAAGGTCATTGCTTATCACAGTAATAAAAATAAAATGAATATATACAAAATTCTTGTGCACTGGCATAGCTTAAAAGGATAGATTAGCTTTACTTGGATGGATTAAGTTATGCAAACCAAAAAGCATGGAGAGGTTCTAACTTTAAAAAACAATCCCATCATGGATTAGGTGTTGGGGGAGAAAATGGTGTGGAGGATATGTTAAAGATGTTGACAGCCAATGGAGCAAAACACCTAGAAGCAAATACCTACGATCAAATGAATCTTGAGAGGATGATTCACAATTAATCTAGAGTCTATTAGCAAGAAAAATGAGGACTACAGATCAAAGTTATCAACCCCAAGTATTCTCTATATGTTGTGTTTATACCCCAAAGACAATAATAATAGAACAATCAAAGTTTGGTTTATAATGCGGTATGTATACTTAATACATTAATAAGAAACATGAACAATACCCATCACATAGTAGATGACTCAATACTTCACTCACTTTTGTATATTGATATATTCAGTCTTTCATTGCATTCATCTAAATTTATCTCATATATATTTGGCTTCTAATTTGTGTTAGTTAATGGATTATGCACTATCTAAAATTCTCAATTTTTCTCCACTGCCTGATCCTAGAGATAATCACCAACCAACAGTTGGGTATATTATTTCAATGTGATAATTTTTCTCTCAATTTTATGAGGTACAAATCCCTTATCTAATATGAAAATATGTTATTTTTGAATTTTAAAACTTTAATATGGGTATGCTCTTAAAAGTAGTAAAGGCCAAAATACTAGAATTAACAAAGATATATAAAGTGTTACCACTAAATTCTTATTGAGTAAGATATCATTGTGAGAAAGAAATCAAAACATAGACTAATTGAAAAATTATTTTCACACTCACATAGAAATGCAATAATCAACAAAATCAATTAAAGGAAGAGGTACTACTGAGGTGGCACACTATCGACGTTCCCTTCTTGTGATGTCCAAGAAGCTTGCATGGTGATTTTGGCCTTGTATGTGCAGAAGACTTTGATTACAAGAGGCACCACACTATGCTGAGGAATAATTACACTTTTAGTTCCTAGTGTCCACAAAGCTTTATTTCCTCAAGCCAAGTCTACTTTTCCAAAGAATGTTGTCACATGTCCAAGGAATTTGGACAAAGAAAAGTCAATACTACTTAATCTCCTCATTCTTTCCACATTAAAAGTTAATTTTTCGTAGATATTCTCAATCAATTCCTTGAATTTTTACTTTTAGTATTTCCATATTCTCTTCTTAAGAATTGTCTTCTCTTTGGAGGTGAATGTCTATGCTCGAAAGGTTCTTCTAAATGTCAACATTCATCCGGTTACATTATTTAAACAATTTTCTTTTATCCAATATGTTATATTTCAGAAATTAAAGTTTTCATTCAACACTTTTCTTCCATATAAAGCATTTTTCATCCTTTTTGTTTGCTACAATCTACTCAGCTACTAATTTATCTGACCCCAAATCGACCATTTCCTTGAGGTCATTATCATTCTTCAACCAAATGAATTCCTCATGTTTGGTGGCAGTAATTTCATTGTCAATTTATTTTCTTAACACTTCAATATCTTCACAAATAATATTCATGTATATGATGAACTTCATACCCCTTACCAAGATATCCTTGGTCCAATCTTTTGTGACCTTCGCATAAGATTTGTAAAGATGAAATTTTCTAACCATATCCTTCCCAACAAATGAATTTGGGTCAAAAGGAGCACTCAGTTGACTAATTAGTTGAGGAGAAGGATCAATTAATGGTCTCAAGAAATATATTAGGACCTTTACTTGATGCTTCAATTCATCCTTGGTCTATTTATCTATGGATGTCCTCTTTACAAGTTTGGTAGCTATCACCTAAAAATTGTGGACATCCCCATCTTTGGTAAAAGGTCCCAAGTTAAATTTAGTGATGTTGAAATCAATATCAATTGCTTGCCTTGTGTCCTTTTGTGCAAAAGTATGTGTTGCTTCCACATACATATTTCCTATGTCAGTTTCTTCCATCAGTCTACAAGTAGTTTTTAGCTTCTTGGTTTTCGGAGATCTTTGAAGTAGTTGGCCAACAACTATTGGAGTAAATAAGTCATTATTTGATAACTAATTAATCATTAATTAATTATTAGATTTTTTATTTTATTTTAATTACTTAAGCTAAACTTAGGAGTTGTTTTTTTATTAATTAGATTGAACTAAATATAGGATAGTTGTCTCATTGCATGAGATTAGAACACTAGTCACAATTTGATTAAATATGAAGAAACAAACACACACTTATACTAAAAGGGGGGGTGAATCAATATAAGAACAAATTTTTCAATTTATAACTTTGGAAATCATAAGCAATAACTAAAAAATCCACACAAGTGATATCTAGTAGTTAGAACACAAGATGCACACACAATTTTACGTGGAAACCCTTGTGGGAGAAAACCATAGCCAAATATTGCTTTTATAGAAATTTTTTTACAACTTCATAGGAACCAACCCATAGGAGACACCAATCCCCTCCACTAAGCACCAACTCAACAAGAGACTTCAATATCTTCAACATGAAGCTTTGACCTCAAGATCACCCAAATAGGAGGCTCCAACCTCCACAACAATAATATGAATAATTTTGATTTTCCACTCCTAAGATCTGCCCTAATTCCTTCTCATAGGTTTGCAATATAGTCTTCACTATGTCAGCAATAATGTCTTCTCAAATCAGCAACAATGTCTTCACGAATTTGGCAATAATGTCTTCATTAAATCTACAATCATGTTGTCATAAGTTTTTCTCAATAAATCACAATTATCTCATTCACATCACTTGCTTTCCTCTCTCAATTTTGCTTCGATAAAATCTGCTCAAATACTTAATAGATAATTTCTACAATAAATCCTTTGTCCTGCTCTTCATACACCAACAAATATGCTCTTAATTGGAATAATATTGCAATTGAATTGATGATTAATTATCCTCCAAAATATCTTAATTTATAAACCTTCAAGTTGCACTTCATCCAAGAGTTGCACCTCCTCAAAATAGGTCGATGAGGATAAATAATTTATTTTTATTCATTAATTTTTCCTTAACCAAATTGGGTGCACCCCTTTACGGGGGTCTGTAAGATGCCTTCCCCAGAGTTGAATAGAATTTGTGTAATGTTTTGTTCAGTTTGAAGGATTTTGTTTCACTTAATATGGAATTTGCATTCATAGAAAATAAGCATACATCAGGAGGGTCACATTACAATATTGGGACTGAATATATCATGTATATGTATATTGACATTGCTCATTTGAATACGAGGCATCACTAAGAAGGATATATAAGCATGATCAAAATGAACAGTTTCTGGTTCTTCATCGGATTCTCACACATTTCAGCAACAGCAGTACATATGAATCTTGTCACTAATTAATCAGTGACTGTAATAGTAACTAAATGAAAAACTCTTCGCTAAGTCATCTCTTGCCAACACTAGCATTATACAGCAATAGAAATAAGACTAAAGGACCAGTTTGCTATGCTATTTATGAGTACAACAAGGTCTGAAATATAGGATCAGCAACACTCACATTCAGATTGTCATTACAGCCACCTATTACAATTTATAGAATATTTCTGATCTCTAATAATCAGACTTTTCACAGAGAGCAGACTTAAAATGAAACAGCAACTTACATGTGACTCCAACTTATAGAGAAGGCCATTTTCCCATACCATGTATATTATATTTTTGATAGCAAATGCAATACAAAAACACTATCATTTATTGCAGATCAGGTAGACAGAATTCCCCATACATGACAGTTCAAAAATGGGATTGCCTACGCACAATGTCATTTCTCATTTTAATAGACTAACTTATCAAACCCCAACCAAGCTAATACATGACACCACAAAACCCAGACTTATCACATTTAGATATTACATCCATTAGCATATGAATTCAATACAGGAAATGAACGCCCCGACCTGGGTAAGGCAAGACATCCTCAAGCTGGATGGGAAACCACGACCACAACAAGATTCGATCAGCACTTAGTAGCCAACACGCCTCAACATCAAAGGCTCTTGTATGAAATGGTGCACTTGGCTGGAACACTTCCAAATGCCCTGCTAAACTTAATGGGGAAGCCACGACCTGGGTTTTTGCTTAAATCCGTTTTAAGAAAATGCCTCTACACAGAAAATCGCGTCCCTTCTATTCTGCTCAGATTACACCCAGAAATCGCAACCTTCAAAGGTCTGATGTTTGTAAAAGCTATGTCCAATGTTTCTTCACATTGTCGTGCCTCTTTGAGTGAATATTGCTCTCCAGAATTTCCTTCTAAAGACTGCCATGACCCAGTGAATAGTCAACTCAAAAATCTGCAATGGCATCCAGAATGAAGAGCTGGGTAGAACTCCGTTCAAGCACAGCCACAAGAATAACTGAATATAGTGACTAATTGCCCAGTTCTTCTTAAACTCGACTCAATAATGGAGTCTTATGTCTGATAATGTTGCGCCTAGGGATTCTTTAGTGTAAGACACCTTCAAAGAGTGTGTCCATAGCTCCAAATCTCGATTTCATGAAGAAGCAAAAACTCTGAAACTAAACATGACGAAAATATGAAGTAAAACTCGAGTTGCATTCTCAAAAATTATCTTCTGATTCAACCTGCACTTTAAAGATCTTCTACACCCCAAATGCGTAACTATTCCAGCTAGGGGATGGTATTTCACACCCGAATCTGGACTGTAAGGTCTTCAACCCTACTCAGGAACTTCTACCAGTTTTCCTGTGAAAAGTATGCATTCAAAAGAGTGATTCGAAAATGGGCTTCTAATTTCTTTATATATCTCACTTAATTTTCCCTTCAATATTATAAGGTGACTTTATAAATTCATAATTTAAATATTTCATCTATGTCACTTTATGATTATTTGTTTATTAATTATTTAGTATCACCTTTTTAAATTAACTTGACAATTAAGGCAATAATAAATAATTAAGTAAACAACTCCCTTGTTGTCCCTTTAGCTCTTAGGAATAGCATTTGATGAGGTTGCTACAAAAGGGGACATTACAGTCCGCCCTTCCCAAAGATTGCTTGCCCTCAAGCAATGTCAAGGTACCCACACTAGCAACCAACTGAAACCAACTACACACACGTGTAATTCCAGGGTCCCAAGTCAATCTCCTCAAATGTCCACCATGTTGTCGCTGCACCACTCTGATAAAAACTATAAATGCATCATTCTCGAGCTGTGCTCTCAACTCCTATGACCTGGAAAGGTAAACATCCTCAATACCCATACTGAAATCACTGCAAGGGTTGTAGTCTCTACCCTAGAAAATCTCTTGCCAAGGCGCCTCAATGAGATCCATATATGAAATCCCACTGCCTAACTTGATCCTAGACAACAAGAAACATTCTCTACTTAACTCCCAAGAGTAGCCCTTAGCAATTCTCATCAGAATGTCCCAAGGGTGATACAAATTAGTCCCTAATCGAAGGCCGATAACAACAGTGTCATCCCTGTAATCATCCATCCTGACAATGCCACCCCAATCATAAACTGATAACCTCTCATCGATACCTAATTCCCAAGTATCAATATGCTCGTATCGAGCGCACCAACCCATCCTATAGACTGCAATCACCACTATAGCATTTGCAAGTATATCCATCAACTGCTCGCTCTGATTATGGTATCCTTCACTCGCACTGGTGGATGCTAGTAATAATTGCTCGGGCTCTATAAATCCTCCCACAATCTGTTTCCAAGAAGTCTGTAGGTACACGAAGTCACTCTGCCAATAAATTGATATTGTCATCATCAACGAAATAATGCTAGGGCAGCAGCTATCGCAAATCATTACCCCTGAAAAAATAGTTAATGTGAATGTAGGAATGACCAAAGGAACTCCTCCAATAACCACACTACCTCTACCAATTAACACCCACTGAGAATTGACCCACTGCTGGACTGAAGGTACTAACCAATCCATCTGCATGTTATCATTCATTGTCTTCTGCAAGCTGATTGGGAAGCAGAGAGCAGTGTCAACTCTGAAAATTTGTTCACCAAACCAATTTTGAATCAACCTCTCACCCCTAGTAACTGTCCCTAGATCCCAAGTCCTATGATTACCATCAATCATACTCACACACATGTCCCCTTGACTGATGCAACAACAGATGATAGTTTTGATAAATCTAAGAATCAAGTTTATGACCATCTTAAGATTGCCATGGCTGTCCTGCTTGGGTGATTCGCTATCAACACACAAGAGTGGTCCATACCACTTTTGTTGCGCTACTTTGATGTAATTGCAAACTGCACAGCTGAAACTCTGTTCATAACTCTGAAACATTCTTTCAGTCACACATCTTTTTGGGTCCCAATCATCTGTCTCATCACTAACCCTGTGAGTGAAGGAGTTAGCATCTATCAGCAAGTCATTAATACAATTTATCCAACCTAAATTCAATGTGGGGAACCAAAATCTGAGTTGTTCTTCGAAGGAAGAACACAAATGAACTTGGACACAAGCTGAAAATAGCCCTGAACAACCCTGAATCACTTGGTTTTCAGGAACCAAAGGATACATGTTAGCTGAAACATTTGTTTCTTTCACCTGTAACCTTCTGTCAACCCTCCACAAAGAGCCAGAGACAATAAAAACAACATTCTCATGGAGATCCATCGATAAGAGTGCAAATGTAATCACCCAATGGCTGATAGAGAACGGAACAACACTATGATGTCTGAAAATTTGATCCTTATTCCCACAAGGATCATGGGAGTTGGTGATTTTTGAGAAAATCTCCATGAAATTATCAACCACTAACAAATATGAAGTAACTATCGGCCCCAAAGAAGAACAAGCATGAGTTAAAACACCATTCATTCCAAGGAAGGGATTGTCCCACAAGTAGATGACACAATCAGGTCCTTCTTCCTTCAAGGTTTCATAAGGAATCAGCTTGAACCCTCCTCTCTTAGCTGCTATAAACAATTTTCCAGCAACTACATAACCCCATTTTGACCATTTCTCAATGTCAAAGAGGTTGGATTTATCTTGAACCATCATATTCCAAACAAAAACTTCATGGCAAATAACATATGATGGGCATGAATGACAACTCATCAGCTCAATTGTTTTCTCATTTGCATACTTGCAATCTGGTGGTCTCCCAGGCTGATTACCAATCATAAGGTCTAGTGCAACCACAAAATGAGAACTCAAACCAGCACCAAAATGAAAAATACGTTCTACTTCAATTTTTGGATCAGCTCCTGGATCCCATATCTTGGTGTTTCCATCAAGTGTGTTACCTCTATCAGGGGTTGGATCAGCCTCCAATATGAAAAGAGGATTATCATCAACTACTTCCACATTTATGACAAGGAGAGGATTATGAAAATCATGTATATTACTAATTTCCCCTTGCTCAGCACCATCTAAAATTGCATCTGCATACTTAGGAGGCTGTCCTAAGTCAAAACCTTCTTGGAACAAATCAAGTTCTTCAATCATTAACTTGATTTCATCAAGTCTATCTTGCTTCCTTAATTGATGGACATCATCAAGTTGATTTTCCACTTCTAACAAAGCCATTTGTGTACTGTCTAAAGAACATGTAGTTGATGTGAGCTTAGATGTAAGCTTACCAACTTCAGCCTCTCTTCCTTTCAATGCTTTCCATATTCGACCCACAAAATCTAGGACATGATCTCTATCAAAAAGCAGGTTCAAGTAATCAGATTTCACTGTTTCTAAAGCTTCTTTGACAACACCCCAATCTTCAAGTGAAGACCCTCTTTCCATGCCCATTTGTCTCCTTTCAACTTGTGCCCTCCAAATGTGATCTTCAACAAACTTATGTATGCTATCCAGGTGTGTCAAGGATTGTACAACCTTATCCTTAGTGACCAACAACTGATTCTGGAAATCAAAAGTTGCATCAGCAATGGAGGCTGATCCAAAGTTTTCAACAGGCTTCCCATCAGCATGCTCTTTCACTGTCTCTTCTGAACAGACACTTGGTTCTTCATTTTGCAAGGGAAAAGAATCTTCTTCTTTGTCACTAAGATCAAATGTTATGGCAGCGTCCATTTCATCAACCATGGTTGGTTTAACATCTTCATCAGTATACTCTATTTCAATGCTCTCAAGCTTGTTTGCAAAGCCACCCTCTAGAGATCTATCGATCATTCTCAATTCATTCTTCAATGTTGGGGCATCTCCAAGGTCTTCATTGAATGAAGGACTTGCAAGGTCCAACATTCCAAACTCATTAACTTCATCAAAACAAAGCCCAGCTTTACTAATCTCTACTGTAGTCTTTTGTATGTATTCAATAAGGCCCTTTTTGTCAGGGTCCCCTTCCTTGATTATTTCCAAGAAAGAATCCCACGAAATTTGATGCTTAAAATCATCAGGAAGACCTTGGTACTCGTCAATAATTTTGGTGGCCTCTCGATTGTACTCCCTTTGATCCAACTTCTCTTGAACTACTCTTCCCAAATCATCTTGACTTTGTCTAAGAGACTCAATCAAGATCTCTGTCTCAATTCTTCTCTCCATGAGAGACGCAACGATCTCACTTCACTGAACAGTTTCTCTCAGCTGCCAATCACTGAACATACATGCAAGACTAAAATTTCTGACCCACAACTGAAAATCTGCCAGGAATAAGAAGCAACCCAAACAGGCTGGCAAGATCACCGGCTCTGATACCACTGTAAGATGCCTTCCCCAGAGTTGTATAGAATTTGTGTAATGTTTTGTTCAGTTTGAAGGATTTTGTTTCACTTAATATGGAATTTGCATTCATGGAAAATAAGCATACATCAGGAGGGTCACATTACAATATTGGGACTGAATATATCATGTCTATGTATATTGACATTGCTCATTTGAATACGAGGCATCACTAAGAAGGATATATAAGCATGATCAAAATGAACAGTTTCTGGGTCTTCATCGGATTCTCACACATTTCAGCAACAGCAGTACATATGAATCTTGTCACTAATTAATCAGTGACTGTAACAGTAACTAAATGACAAACTCTTCGCTAAGTCATCTCTTGCCAACACTAGCATTATACAGCAATAGAAATAAGACTAAAGGACCAGTTTGCTATGCTATTTATGAGTACAACAAGGTCTGAAATATAGGATCAGCAACACTCACATTCAGATTGTCATTACAGCCACCTATTACAATTTATAGAATATTTCTGATCTCTAATAATCAGACTTTTCACAGAGAGCAGACTTAAAATGAAACAGCAACTTACATGTAACTCCAACTTACAGAGAAGGCCATTTGCCCATACCATGTATATTATATTTTTGACAGCAAATGCAATACAAAAACACTATCATTTATTGCAAATCAGGTAGACAGAATTCCCCATACATGACAGTTCAAAGATGGGATTGCCTACGCACAATGTCATTTCTCAGTTTAATAGACTGACTTATCAAACCCCAACCAAGCTAATACATGACACCACAAAACCCGGACTTATCACATTTAGATATTACATCCATTAGCATATGAATTCAATACATGAAATGAACGCCCCGACCTGGGTAAGGCAAGACATCCTCAAGCTGGATGGGAAACCACGACCACAACAAGATTCGATCAGCACTTAGTAGCCAACACGCCTCAGCATCAAAGGCTCTTGTATGAAATGGTGCACTTGGCTGGAACACTTCCAAATGCCCTGCTAAACTTAATGGGAAAGCCACGACCTGGGTTTTGGCTTAAATTCGTTTTAAGAAAATGTCTCTACACAGAAAATCGCGTCCCTTCTATTTTGCTCAGATTACACCCAGAAATCGCAACCTTCAAAGGTCTGATGTTTGTAAAAGCTATGTCCAATGTTTCTTCACATTGTCGTGCCTCTTTGAGTGAATATTGCTCTCCAGAATTTCCTTCTAAAGACTACCACGACCCAGTGAATAGTCAACTCGAAAATCTATAATGGCATCCAGAATGAAGAGCTGGGTAGAACTCCGTTCAAGCACAGCCACAAGAATAACTGAATATAGTGACTAATTGCCCAGTTCTTCTTAAACTCGACTCAATAATGGAGTCTTATGTCTAATAATGTTGCGCCTAGGGATTCTTTAGTGTAAGACACCTTCAAAGAGTGTGTCCATAGCTCCAAATCTCAATTTCATGAAGAAGCAAAAACTCTGAAACTAAACATGACAAAAATATGAAGTAAAACTCGAGTTGCATTCTCAAAAATTATCTTCTGATTCAACTTGCACTTTAAAGATCTTCTAAACCCCAAATGCTTAACTATTCCAGCTAGGGGATGGTATTTCACACCCGAATCTGGACTGTAAGGTCTTCAACCCTACTCAGGAACTTCTACCAGTTTTCCCATGAAAAGTATGTATTCAAAAGAGTGATTCGAAAATGGGCTTCTAATTTCTTTATATATCTCACTTAATTTTCCCTTCAATATTATAAGGTGACTTTATAAAGTCATAATTTAAATATTTCATCTATGTCACTTTATGATTATTTGTTTATTAATTATTTAGTATCACCTTTTTAAATTAACTTGACAATTAAGGCAATAATAAATAATTAAGTAAACAACTCCCTTGGTGTCCCTTTAGCTCTTAGGAATAGCATTTGATGAGGTCGCTACAAAAGGGGACATTACAGGGTCAGCCCCCTTTTTAAAAATATTTATTTTCAAATTAAACCTATTGACATAGGTTGGCTTATAGCAAAAATATAATATATTTATTTGAATTTTTAGGTCTTGAAAATGGGTGCCAAAAGAAAGAAAGATAGTTATACCTGGGCTGGCCCATGTCATTTAAAAATAATTTTTTTGATGCATTATTGAGTGCTAAAATAGGTTGGTCAAATTACTTTAATATTCCTTTGACATCAATGACAATAATTTTCAAACAAAATATTCATGTAGGGTTTTTTTTATGCTTTTATAAGCATGCACCTTCATTGTAATTTTCATTCAGGTTATTTGCATCAATACAATTCCTAGGTTATTAAGCACAATCTTGCTTTTGATATTCTCTATTGTGATAGGTAATTGCTTGCAAGTGATTTTTGAGTGTTGTGAGTTGAATCAACAACTTTTTCATGGTATCAGAGCTCCAGATCTGAAACCCCTTAATCAATTTTTGAGAGATCAGGCCTTGAGCAATTTTCTAGTGCATCCTAGAGAAAAATTAACCTCACCATTGAGATTAGGAGGTGAAGGAAACAAATTTTGACATAAAATTTGAGTATTTTTGGTGACAGAGGTTCTAGAGGCAAAAATATTTTTTCCAAGGCCCCTAGTATGGCCCCTATATGGCTTGTACAAACACATAATTAAAAAATGAAGAAAATATATATAGCACTAAGCACATATAAGTGTTATGCCACCTCTATTAGCAATGCCCCACTTGTGGAGTGGTACCTATGGGTTGTGCCACCAAATATCCTACTTCACACACTCACCACCACTTATCCCAACCCCTGAGGGCTCCAACAATAGGTGTAGTGGTCATATCTGTGACTTTCCACCAATTTTTAGCCCCCACCACTCATTAAGCCCTAGCTGAGAGTCACCTTGAAGATCAGGGGCTCCAATCTAACCCCTTGCATCAGTGGGTGGACCCACATGTGACCAAGGGCCAAGGTATTTTAGCCCCTCCTACTTTATTTTGAAGCCAAATTGGGTAACTTCTACTAAATCAAGTATAAATTGAGCATATGAACTTTTTTTTCCAAAAACTTTATATCATTGAAAAGTTGGTTCTAAGCCCAATCCTAATTATTTCTATAGGCCTTTGAAGTAGGATCTTTCTATTTTCACTCTTAAGGGCATAACTTTTGACTACGATATCGGATTTTCACAATTCAATTGACATTGGAAAGTTGATTCAGTCCTCTACATGAATCTAAGGCCTATTTTCCAAAAATTTAACCAAGTATTTCTTATTTCAATCAGATCTCAATTTTTTATTTTCTTGTTATATTTTTGGAAAACAAATAGGTCAATTTTTTTGGGTTCAAAAGGGATTTTTTTTACATTGAGGGGGCCTATACTATTGCATCAATTCATTACTGTATTTTTCATCATGTATCCCACACATATTGCTTTGATTACTCCATACAACTACTATAGTTGGAAATCACAAATGGAGATACACCTGAAGAAATTAGGGTTATACAGAGTGACCATGGGTATAGAACTTGAACCTCAATGCTAAGAAGAGAAAGTGGTTTAATAGGGGTGATCAGGCTTTTGGAACATTATGCATGTCTATGTCTCTTGATCTTCTCTTTCATGTTGAATCTTGCACCACAACCAATCAAATTTGGACTCAATTGGTGTCCTTGTTTGGGAAGTAGGATACTATGAGAGGATTTTAGTTGGAGAGTGATCTTATCAACTTGGCTCTTGGACATTTTGATAGCATTCAGAACTTCTTCACCAAACTTAGGTCTCTCAAATTATAGTTGAAATAGTGTGGTATTCAGAAGGAGGATAATAAGTTGATTCTTCCCATCCTTTCCAAACTTGGTCCTAATTATTAAATTTTTGTTTCTATCTTTTATGCCATGAGATATTCACTTGGTTCTAGATTCATTATTCCTTCACTTGATTATTTTTCTACATCACTCACTCAAGAGCATACAAAGTTGGTAAAAATAGGCTCATTGAATTCTTCCACATCAAAGGATCTTATTACATCACCAGGTACTACAAATCCAAAGGATTCAAATGGTAAAGGCAAGAAACCAAAACAAAAGGTTTCCAAGTACATTAAGCAAGCCAAGGAATCACAATCACATGATACCTTAGATTCTTCTTCCCAATCTAAGAAGGATCAACCAAAATCTACATATTTCACAAAGGTAAGACATGATGAGCATCAATGTTATGCAAAGAATATTAATGAGTTGAAGCATCTTCTACAGAAGAACAATATTCAGTTACTATCATCCTCTTCTTCCACTAAAATACCTTCATAATTAGGGTCAATCACAATAACACATGGAGTGGACAAGATGAAAGGCCATGCTCTCTTTGCATCCACCAATCTTCAATCCATCACATGGTTGTATCTTTAGGTATGTTCTCTTCATATGACCCTTGCACATTGCCACATATTTTGATGGGAAATAACACTTATATGAGTGTTATTTGGAAAGGATCCATATATGTTGATGATGGAACATTTCATGATGTACTTTGGGTCCCTTCATTATCTTCCAATCTCCTTTCCATATATCAAATTGCACATAATGGGGAAGGTAAGACTACAAATTTCACACCTAATTCAGTGCTTCTTAGAGACCTACACAGTAGAGATTCTTGCAGTTGGGTTGGTAGATCATGTCTCTTGATTGTATTCCTTCTCTCATTTTTCTCCAGATGAGGAATCACTATCATCAATTGGTCCTCATTGTCATGCATCTACAATGGATCAAATATCTGAGGAGAAGTTTGATCACTTTAACCTACGTGTACTTCCATCATCCACTTTGGTTCATGAGACTTATGTTGAGATTCTTCTATATGAACCCTTGCCTATTCTACCCTAAATTTTTTAGTTTGTGTTGTTTGACATTTCATCAAACACTTTGCATGCAAACTGATTTTCTAAGTATACTAATGCTTTTGAATATCTATTTGTGATTTATGCCTTATGTTTTGATGAGAAATCACATAAAATGATAACAAACATTTATATAAATCAACACAATAAAAAGGAACCCTAATTGCTTCTTATTTCTCCTTGAAAGAAAAGTATATCGGACTTAATAAAGTTTTGATTTGAGTACAATAGAAAGTTATTCAAGTCTGATTTTCACATCAAAAGAGAGTTAATTGACAATGTAAACATACTTGGTTACAAAGAATTCATATTGGACAATAAGAGCAATGATTTGAAGAATACAATGACTAGAAAATGGATTGAATTCTTGAATATTTTCATACCATCAACTCCTCTAAAAAAAATCTAGAAATGAAGCTAAATTTGATGCCCTAAACAATGTTCAAACCTTCTCCAATACAAATTGGCTAGGGAAAATATGAAACCCTAGAAACCTT